>JAKVIS010000155.1:0-121620 GCA_033119425.1 Bufotes viridis | reverse complement strand
TACCGGGTGGCACAGTAGCTTGCCGATAAATAAGGCATTTAATTTTTACACATTAGTCTAATTCGGCACACGTCCCCGGATAGGGTACGTAACAGGGATTAAACTGATAGGAATAGTACTAGTTAAGACACCACTCATATAGGATGTCACAGCACATTGCTCTGTGCACGCGCAGTGCCCCAATTTGGGAGTATGAGGACCGACCAAGCTGCTTTTTCCATCTCCCGGTTCCTGAAATCAATTCAGTTTAGTGTATGAGAGTTTGGTCTGTCACTGTGAAGGCAGTCGAAGGTACCCGGCCTAAATTTTTTTTCACAAAAGGCAATCCCTGATATGGGACGTAACAGGGATTAAACTGATGAGAATAATACTACAGAAAATACCACTCATATCAGTGGAGGGAGCCAGCGTTTTTTTAACCATCTCCCCGTTCAAAAAATCTATTTAATAAATGGCCCCCAGATTGGGGAGTCGGGGACGTTAGAGGGATTAAACTGATGAGAATAGTACTACAGAAAATACAACTCATATCGGGTCTGACAGTAAATTGCACGGCGCAGACGCAGTGACCGTGGTTTAAAACAGAGTGGAGGGAGCCAGCGTTTTTTTAACCATCTCCCCGTTCGGAAAATCTATTCAATAAATGGCACCCAGATTGGGGACGTTAGAGGGATTAAACTGATGAGAATAGTACTACAGAAAATACCACTCATATCGGGTGTGACAGTAAATTGCACGGCGCAGACTCAGTGACCGTGGTTTAAAACAGAGTGGAGGGAGCCAGCGTTTTTTAACCATCTCCCGTTCGAAAAATCTATTCAATAAATGGCCCCCAGATTGGGGACGTTAGAGGGATTAAACTGATGAGAATAGTACTACAGAAAAAACCACTCATATCGGGTGTGACAGTAAATTGCACGGCGCAGACGCAGTGACCGTGGATTAAAACAGAGTGGAGGGAGCCAGCGTTTTTTTAACCATCTCCCCGTTCGAAAAATCTATTCAATAAATGGCCCCCAGATTGGGGACGTTAGAGGGATTAAACTGATGAGAATAGTACTACCGAAAATACAACTCATATCGGGTGTGACAGTAAATTGCACGGCGCAGACGCAGTGACCGTGGTTTAAAACAGAGTGGAGGGAGCAAGCGTTTTTTTAACCATCTCCCCGTTCGAAAAATCTATTCAATAAATGGCCCCCAGATTGGGGACGTTAGAGGGATTAAACTGATGAGAATAGTACTACAGAAAATACCACTCATATCGGGTGTGACAGTAAATTGCACGGCGCAGACGCAGTCACCGTGGTTTAAAACAGAGTGGAGGGAGCCAGCGTTTTTTTAACCATCTCACCGTTCGAAAAATCAATTCAATTCATCTTTTGGGGACCCTTGGTGTTGTACGTGGCTGGGTGGAGGAAGAAACCTTCAATGACATCACCGGGACGTGGCTAGCTTGGTATCCAACCTTGTGCAAATGGGGAGTTTGCAGTTGTGCAAATGAACTGTTTGCGGTGCATTAAAAGGGGAGTTTGGTCTGTCAATGTCAGTGAAGCGGGCGTAACCCTTACACTACCTGATCGATACAACATCATACCTGATCGTATACACACACTGGATGTTTTAAAGCACGTTATTCCAAACAATTTAGGAATGTTAGTTGATTTATGCCCTTTATGGATTAAAACCCGACTCTGAGTCCACTACGTAATTTTCCATGGGAGTTTTGCCATAGATCCCCCTCCGGCATACCATAGTCCCGGTGTTAGACCCCTTAAAACAACTTTCTCATCACTATTGTGGCCAGAAAGAGTCCCTGTGGGTTTTAAAATTCGCCTGCCAATTGAAGTCTATGGCGGTTCGCCCGGTTCCCCCGTTCGCGAACATTTGCGGAAGTTCGCGTTCGCTGTTCGCGAACTGAAAATTTTATGTTCGCGACATCACTATTCAGGAATTAGAGGGGACATACCATTTACATGAGTCAGGACACAGTGCCTCCACTCCGCATGTATCTAGTCATCATATGGAGCCTCAGATTAAGCTTCCTAAACTGTTCTCAGGTGACTGTGGAAAGTTTCTGTCTTTCAAAGAGAATTCTCGTCTCAGTACTGGCAAGTCACCGTCAGTAGGTTGGATTGAATTGAAGTGACAAAGTAAATTGGATTAATCACCGTGAAGGAGTCACTAAAACATAACTTTTATTTCAATGTTAAAAAGGGGGACATATAGTGAAATCGACACCTCCAGTAGAGATAGGGGGAATAAGCTAGGGGGCAGAAGGGTGCTATCCCTGTTTCTGGCCCTATTGACTAATATGCCCTGCCTATCAAAACGGAATAGCCGCCCCGATAGGGGCGATCCCGTGTCAGGAACCTCCTGGTAGCCCTACCTGGCCCCTGACGCAGGATAGTACCCACCACCAAGTGTGTGAAAACAATTAGTGAATTATAGTCCGTCAGTCCAATTCTGGTCCGTCTCTATATTAGATCAGTATGTATACTGTATAGATATCAATAGATATGTACAATAATTGATTAAATATAAGAGGACATAATTAGCAACCATCAGGTCCTGATATTTATGCCATATTTCCAGGATCAAGGCCATAGAATGGCAAACAACCGATACGCTGGGGTTATTCCATCTCCCATATATATGTGCTATGATGAGCTATATAGCTAGAGGCCTAGTTGGTATATAAATGGACGACGGTACAACTGATACACATTTGTATCCAATATCATATAGATACTCACATTGGTACCGTAAATTTTTTTTCTAAACTATCAGTAATGATGTCTAATATCAAGCTCATCAATGAAAAAGAGCCAAATCCCAATCCCAACGCGTTTCACCACCGGATTTGACCGGTCGGATCATCAGGGGATCTATGGTAAAATGGGTGCAATAACCCTCAGTACCTGGTTTAGAACCAAAAACATGTCAGGTGAAGAGCTTATATATTGTAGTATAGAAGACAGATCAGCACTAAATTACTGCATCAAAGCAATAACGTCATCTGGTTCTGAAGTGGCCATAAGATATAAGCCACTAAATACATCGTTTGATGTCCCAAGAGGAAGGGAAACTCTCATGTAACCAGTTTGATCCTCCATAAATAAATAATACGTAGGCAGAGTGCTATTGATTATTAAATTGGTCACTCATTCAAAGGGTCTGAGGACCAATACTTGCGTGTACCCCCCGGAAGGCATGCCGGTCTGTGCCGATAGAACAGGGTCGCGCTCATACTCCGTCCACGTGTCGATGCTGTCTGTACTGGCCGTGCCGGAAGTTAACATTTTTAAAGGTCGACGCGCCAGTCAGGCCCCGCCTATGTCTTCCGGTCACGTTTCAAAGAGAATTGTAAACTTTATTTCAAACTACGCCCCTAGTCATCTAGTTCTGAAAGCCAGCGCGCGGGCATTGTAATCTCCAGGGAGATCCCCAGGATTGGGCTTTTTACTTGCCTTCTGACACTGGTTGTCTCAGCTCTGTCAAGGGGTTCTTCCAGGCCCTGGGTACCTTGTATGATGAACCTGACAGGGCAATGGTAGCTGAGACCGCACTTAAGGCATAGGTACAGGGAGACCAACCAGCCTAAAAAGTACTGTACCCAGTTCAGGAGATGGTGTGTTCCATCTGACTGGAATAAACCAGCCCTAAAAAGCCAGTTCAGGTCAGGGTTGTCTGAAAATCCCAAAGACCTGTTAGTGAAGTACCAGATTCCTGAGACATTAGAGGAGACTATGACACTCGCTGTTTGACTTGACAGACGTGTTAGGGAGAGACGGCAGGAACGCTTGCTTTTTTCCTCAGGAGGTGCTCCAGTCAGAGGTCTGTCCTGTGAGCAGAGCCGATTTCTCTTCTGAGGAACCCATGCAGGTCGGGATGACTCGTAGAGATCAACGTCGCCGGCAAGGGGCTTGTTTCTATTGTGGCGAGTCAGACCATTGGATAAACCAATGCTCCAAGAAACCTTCTTCCAGTAAATCTACCAAGACTGGGAGCTTAAGAACCAGCTATTTCCTAATGTGGTCAGAAACAAGTTATTAATACGTATTACTGTCTCCTTGGGTATTAACAAATGTTCTGGTAATGCGTTCATTGACTCAAGTTCTGCTGCCGACTATATTGATATGAGATTTGCATTAAAGTTGGGTATTACGATTTTGACACTACCCACTCTCATCCACATCATGGCTATCGATTCCACCCCCCCTGGTGTGTGGTACTGTGAAGTATTCTACCCCTGAGAAATCCATGACTGTGGGGGTGTGTCACTCTGAAATATGTTCTCTGTTGGTTCTAGAAAACTTACCAGTAGAAGTGGTACTGGGAATGCCTTGGCTCCAGTTACATAACCCCATTATTGACTGGACCAAGGGGAAATTGGTGAGATGGGGGGTTGAATGCGACTTGTGCTTGTCCGTACTGCAAGCGGGGGTTTCAGCAGAATCCAATACATTGCATTTACTCTTAAAGGAATATATAGATGTGTTCTCCTCCTCGAACCCTGAGTTGCTACAGCCCCATATACCTTATGGTTGAGCCATTAAATTGGTAGAGGGGGCCAGATATCCCAAGGGTAGTGTTGAGCGAACAGTTCGAAAATCGTTCGGGTCTGTACCGAATTTTGGGGTGTCCGTGACACGGACCCGAACCCGGACATTTTCAAAAAAGTTCGGGTTCGGGTCTGGTGTTCGTCGATTTTTTCCCGCTTTCTGAAGGGCTGCACAGCAGCCAATCAGCTAGCGTTTTACTTCTTGCCTTAAGAGCCCATCACAGCCATGCCTACTAATGGCATGGTTGTGATTGGCCAAGTGCAGCATGTGACCCAGCCTCTATTTAAGCTGGAGTCACGTAGTGCCGCACGTCACACTGCTCTGACTAGTGTAGGGAGAGGATGCAGCTTCTGTGAGGGCGAGATAGGCAGGGATAAAGAAGTGATTGAATGATCTACCTTTCTACACCTGTGCATCAGAACAACTCAGCTGAGCTGTTCACTGAAAGTCACTATTTTGTTGAGACTGGCCAGAGCGATTTTTACTGGCACATGTAACTGGGCTGACCGGCGGTGGCCATTTTGGGACTTATGGTGCGCCAGCCCAAGCTGCCACAGAGTCTAAACCAAAGCTCCAAAGAAGTGAAAAATCTACACCTGTGATTGAGAACAACAGCGATTTAGCTGCTCAGTCAAAGTCTATTTTTTTTCTGGCTGGGCAGACCGTTTTCTGGCACATGTTACTGGGCTGATAGGCGGCGGCCATTTTGGGACTTGTGGTGCTACAGCAAAAGCTGCCACAACGTCCATTAATCTCATGTAATAGTCGATTTTTTCATAGATATACTACATCAGGGGTTTGGCTGTGCTTGTGTCACCCATACTTACTGCAAAGATATTTAATATATCAGTGGTGAAACTGAAAGTAACCCACTTGGATAGCAAATCCCATGAATGTGCTGTTCCAGCTAGGCTAGCCAGTGCCACTACAGCCAAGTCCAATACTGTCAGCCAGAAATATTTTTTTTTTTTATGTGCCAGAAATATAAATTAGAAAAAGCTTTCACCGTAATAATAAAATTATTCTGGTGTTAGACCAGAAGAAGCACTCCTGTTGCAATTAATACTGTAAAAAGGCTTAGGAAATATTTCTCCCAGTGTGGGAAATTTATCTAGCAAAACTAGCATTTTAAAAATTCCGGTGTTCTGAAATACCAGCAGTCCTCTTGTAATTAATACCGCAAAAAGGCATTATATCGTCCAGTGTTGTAATTTTGGTGAAAAAAGGCCAATTTAATCAATCTGGTGTTAGTTAGACCAGAAACAGTAGGCCTCACGTTTTACTCCTGTAAAAGGAATTAATACCGCAAAAGGCATTACATTGTCCAGTGTTGTAATTTTGGTGAAAAAAAGGCCAATTTAATCAATCTGGTGTTAGTTAGACCAGAAACAGTAGGCCGCACGTTTTTACTCCTGTAAAAGGAATTATATCTCCCCGTGTGGGAATCTATGTACCAAAACTAGCATTTTAAAAATTCTGGTGTCCAATTAGCAGCAGTCTACTTGTAATTAATACCGGAAAAAGGAATTATATCTTCCAGTGTGGGAATTTATGTACACAAACTAGCATTTTAAAAATTCTGGTGTCCAATTAGCAGCAGTCTTCTTGTAATTAATACCGCAAAAAGGCATTACATTGTCCAGTGTTGTAATTTTGGTGAAAAAAGGCCAATTTAATCAATCTGGTGTTAGTTAGACCAGAAACAGTAGGCCTCACGTTTTTACTCCTGTAAAAGGAATTATATCTCCCGTGTGGGAATCTATGTACCAAAACTAGCATATTAAAAATTCTGGTGTCCAATTTGCAGCAGTTTTCTTGTAATTAATACCGAAAAAGGAATTATATCTTCCAGTGTGGGAATTTATGTACGCAAACTAGCATTTTAAAAATTCTGGTGTCCAATTAGCAGCAGTCTTCTTGTAATTAATACCGCAAAAAGGCATTACATTGTCCAGTGTTGTAATTTTGGTGAAAAAAAGGCCAATTTAATCAATCTGGTGTTAGTTAGACCAGAAACAGTAGGCCTCACGTTTTTACTCCTGTAAAAAGGAATTATATCTCCCCGTGTGGGAATCTATGTACCAAAACTAGCATATTAAAAATTCTGGTGTCCAATTTGCAGCAGTTTTCTTGTAATTAATACTGGAAAAGGAATTATATCTTCCAGTGTGGGAATTTATGTACACAAACTAGCATTTTAAAATTCTGGTGTCCAATTAGCAGCAGTCTTCTTGTAATTAATACCGCAAACAGGCATTACATTGTCCAGTGTTGTAATTTTGGTGAAAAAAAGGCCAATTTAATCAATCTGGTGTTAGTTAGACCAGAAACAGTAGGCCTCACGTTTTTACTCCTGTAAAAGGAATTAATACCGCAAAAGGCATTACATTGTCCAGTGTTGTAATTTTGGTGAAAAAAGGCCAATTTAATCAATCTGGTGTTAGTTAGACCAGAAACAGTAGGCCTCACGTTTTTACTCCTGTAAAAAGGAATTAATACTGCAAAAAGGCATTACATTGTCCAGTGTTGTAATTTTGGTGAAAAAAAGGCCAATTTAATCAATCTGGTGTTAGTTAGACCAGAAACAGTAGGCCTCACGTTTCTACTCCTGTAAAAAGGAATTATATCTCCCCGAGTGGGAATCTATATACCAAAACTAGCATATTAAAAATTCTGGTGTCCAATTTGCAGCAGTTTTCTTGTAATTAATACCGGAAAAAGGAATTATATCTTCCAGTGTGGGAATTTTGGGGATAAAAAATAATATATTTTATTGTGGTGCAAGTTGAATCGCAACAATGAGGAAACATTCTATTAACCAGTCCCGGACCGCCGTACGCAGGATTGCATCCTGCGGGCGGCCGGGATCTTCTGAGTGGACGCATCGGCGCGTCCTCTCGCGAGACCCGCGAGTTCCTGTGAACTCGCGTTCACAGGGGCGCGCGTCTCAAGAGTTGAACTACAGCCTGCCAGCGATGATCAATCGCTGGCAGGCTGTATATGCGATATAAATCGCATCAAACATGTATACCAGACGCTGTTTTGTGAACAGCGTCTGGTCTACCTGCTACCTGGTCCTCTGGTGGTCCCATTTGCTGGGATCGACCACCAGAGGACCAGGTAACTATGTAAAGTTGCACCAAACACTACACTAACCCCCCCCCCCCACCCACCCTCACCTATTAACCCCTTGTTAACCCCTTGATCACCCCATCTAGACCCCCTGATCACCCCCCTGTCATTGATCACACCCCTTGTAAGGCTCCATTCAGACGTCCATATGTGTTTTGCGGATCCGTGGATTCACGGATCCGCGGAACTGATCCGCGGATCCGAAGATCCTCAAAACACGGACACCGGCAATGTGCTTTCCGCATTTTGCAGATCCGCACATTGCCAGAACTATATAGAAAATGCTTTTTCTTGTCCGCAATTGCGGACAAGAATAGGACATGTTCTATATTTTTGCGGAACGGAAGTGCAGACCCGGAAGCGCAGATCCGTAATTCCGGATCCGAGCAGGACAAAGTCTGTCCCCATAGAAATGAATGGGTCCACAATTCCGTTCCGCAAACAGAATTTCGGACGTGTGAATGGGGCATAAGGGTCCCTTATCACTGCCAGTTAGTTAGCTACTTGTTAGGTAGCTAGCGCCCAGCCCACCGCACCGCAGTCACTGATTTTGGCAGAGATTTTTTCATCCACATTGACCGATGCGAATGAAAAAATCTGTGCCGTTCATTTTTTTTTTTTTTTCAGCGCAGAGGCTGAACGGAAAAAAAAAATCTCATTACCCGTATGCTCAATATACAGAGAATCGCAGAAACTCCTAATGCTGGCCATACGTGTAATGATTGTGGAGACCCTCAAATGCCAGGGCAGTACAAAAACCCCACATGTGACCCCATTTTAGAAAGAAGACACCCCAAGGTATTCCGTGAGGGGTATGGTGAGTTCATGCAAAATTTTATTTTTTGTCACAAGTTAGTGGAATATGAGACTGTATAAAAATAAAAAAAATTTCCGCTAACTTGTGCCCAATTTTTTTTTATCTGTGAACTCGCCATACCCCTCACAGAATACCTTGGGGTGTCTTCTTTCCACAATGGGGTCACTTGTGGGGTATTTATACTGCCCTGGCATTTTAGGGGTCCTAAAGCGTGAGAATCCAAATGCGTAAAAATGGCCTGTGAAATCCTAAAGGTACTCATTGGTTTTAGGGCCCCTTTATGCATCTTGGCTGCAAAAGTGTCACTCATAGTATCGCCGTGACTCAGGAGAAGTAGGGCAATGTGTTTGGGGTGTATTTTTAAATATACCCATACTTTGTGTGAAAAATATCTCTGTAAACGACAACTTTTAAAATTTTTTATACAAAGTTGACAATTTACAGAGATATTTCTCTCACCCAACATGGGTATATGTAAAAATACACCTCAAAACACATTGCCCTACTTCTCCTGAGTACGGCAATACCACATAAGTGAGACTTTTTGCAGCCTGGGTGCGTAAAGGGGCCCAAATTCCAACGAGTACCTTTAGGTTTTACATGGCGGCTCACAATTTAGCCCCACCCAAAATGCCAGAACAGTAAACACACCCCACAAATGACCCCATTTCGGAAAGTAGACACCCCAAGGTATTCTCTGAGGGGCATAGTGAGTCCGTCTGAGATTTTTTTTTTTTTTGCCAGAAGTTATCAGAAATTGAAACTTTTTTTTTTTTTTTTTCCTCAGAAAGTGTAATTTTCCGCTAACTTGTGAAAAAAAATGAAATGATACATGAACTCACCATGCCCCTCCGCGAATACTTTGGGGTGTCTTATTTCTAAAATGGTGTGATTTGGGGGGTATTTATACTATCCTGACATTCTAGCACCTGAAGAAACATGACAGGCGCTCAGAAAGTCAGAGCTGCTTCAAAATGCCGAAATTCACTTTTTGCACCATAGTTTGTAAACGCTATAACTTTTACCCAAACCAATAAATATACACTTATTGGACTTTTTTATCAAAGACATGTAGAACAATAAATTTAGAGAAAAATTTATATAGAAATGTAGTTTTTAAAAAAATTACAACAGAAAGTGAAAAATGTCATTTTTTTGCAAAAATGTCGTTAAATTTTTATTAATAGCAAAAAAAGTAAAAATGTCAGCAACAATGAAATACCACCAAATGAAAGCTCTATTAGTGAGAAGAAAAGGAGGTAAAATTTATTTGGGTGGTAAGTTGCATGACGGAGCAATAAACGGTGAAAGTAGTGTAGTGCAGAATTGTAAAAAGTGGCCTGGTCATTAAGGGTGTTTAAGCTAGGGGGGCTGAAGCGGTTAAGGGACGAGGACACGGTCGTGGTGGTGTCCGTGGAGCCTCTGTTGCTGGCAGAGGACGTGGCCGTTCGGCCTCAGGCGCACAAAGTAGTGAACCAACTCCCTCAAGTAGCCGGCAGAATTTACAGCGATATTTGGTGGGGCCCAATGCCGTTATGAGGATGGTAAGGCCTGAGCAGGTACAGGTATTAGTCGATTGGGTGGCCGACAGTGCTTCCAGCACGTTCACCACATTGTCTTCCGCCCAGTCTTCTGCGGAAAGCGCACAGGTGGCACCTGAAAACCAAGCCCATCAGTCTGTCACATCCCCCACATGCATATCAGGGAAACTGGCTGAGCCTCAAGTTTTGCAGCAGTCTCTTATTCTGTTTGAAGACTCTGCTCCCACGGTTTTCCAGGGGCGTCCACCTAGCCCTTCCCCAGCGGTGGAAGACATTCCATGCACTGACGCACAACCACTTATGTATCCAGATGATGAGGACATGGGAATACCACCACAGCAGAGTGACCGAGTCTCTGATGATGATGAAACACTGGTGCCCACTGCCGCGTCTTATTGCAGTGTGCAGACTGAACAGGAGGAGGTCAGGGAGGAAGACTGGGTGGAAGACGATGCAGAGGACGATGAGGTCTTAGACCCCACATGGACTGAAGGTCGTGCCGCTGACTTAAATAGTTCAGAGGAAGAGGCAGTGGTGAGACCGAGACAACAGCGAAGCCAAAGAGGGAGCAGGGGGCAAAAGCAGAACAGCCGCCGTCCAGAGAGTTCGCCTGCTATTGGCCAGCGCCAACAGGGACCCAGCACCCCAAAGGCATCTTCAAGGAGTTCCCTGGCATGGCACTTCTTCAAACAATGTGCTGACGACAAGACCAGAGTGGTTCGCACGCTGTGCCATCAGACCCTGGGGCGAGGCATTAACGTTCTTAACCTGAGCACCACCTGCATAATCAGGCATCTACATGCAAAGCATGAACTGCAGTGGAGTACACACCTTAAAAACAAGGAACCCGCTCAGGCTCCCCCTGCTCCCTCTACCGCTGCTGCCTCGGCTTCTGCCTCGAGAGGAATGTTGCCACCTGCCGAGCAGCAAACAGAGGATGTGCCACCGACACCACCACCACCACCGCCACCGTCACCTAGCGTCTCCACTATTTCACACAGCAGCGTTCAGCTCTCCATCTCTCAAACCTTTGAGAGGAAGCGCAAATTCCCACCTAGTCACCCTCGAGCCCTTAGCCTGAATGCCAGCATTTCTAAACTACTGGCCTTTGAAATGCTGTCATTCCGGCTGGTGGACACAGACAGCTTCAAACAGCTGATGGCCATGGCTGTCCCCCAGTATGTGGTTCCCAGCCGCCACTACTTCTCCAAGACAGCCGTGCCTTCCCTGCACATGCAAGTGTCCGATAAAATCAAGTGTGCACTGCGCAACGCCATTTGTGGCAAGGTCCACCTAACCACAGATACGTGGACCAGTAAGCACGGCCAGGGACGCTATATCTCCCTAACTGCACACTGGGTAAATGTAGTGGTGGCTGGGCCCCAGGCGGAGAGTTCCTTGGCGCACGTCCTTCCGCCGCCAAGGATCACAGGGCAACATTCTTTGCCTCCTGTAGCCTCCTCCTCCTACACGCTTCCTCCTCCTCCTCTGCTTCCACCAGCTCATCCAGTCAGCCACACACCTTTACCACCAACTTCAGCACAGCCCGGGTTAAACGTCAGCAGGCCATTCTGAAACTCATATGTTTGGGGGACAGGCCCCACACCGCGCAGGAGTTGTGGCGGGGTATTGAACAACAGACCGACCAGTGGTTGCTGCCGGTGGGCCTCAAGCCCGGCCTGGTGGTGTGCGATAATGGGCGAAATCTTGTGGCAGCTCTGGGACTAGCCGGTTTGACGCACATCCCTTGCCTGGTGCATGTGCTGAATTTGGTGGTGCAAAAGTTCATTCACAACTACCCAGACATGTCAGAGCTGCTGCATAAAGTGCGGGCCGTCTGTGCGCGCTCCGGCGCTCACATCCTGCCGCTGCTCGCCTGTCAGCGCTACAGCGGAACTTCGGCCTTCCGCTCACCGCCTAATATGCGACGTGCCCACCCGGTGGAACTCCACCTTGCACATGCTGGAGAGACTGTGCGAGCAGCAGCAGGCCATAGTGGAGTTTCAGCTGCAGCACACACGGGTCAGTCGCACTGCGGAACAGCACCACTTCACCACCAATGATTGGGCCTCCATGCGAGACCTGTGTGCCCTGTTGCGCTGTTTAGAGTACGCCACCAACATGGCCAGTGGCGATGCTGCTGTTATCAGCGTGACGATACCAATTCTATGTCTCCTAGAGAAAACGCTTAGGGCGATGATGGAAGAGGAGGTGGGCCAGGGCCAGGAGGAGGAGGAGGAGGATGACGGGTCGTTTTTAGCACTTTCAGGCCAGTCTGTTAGAAGTGGCTCAGAGGGAGGTTTTTTGCAACAGCAGAGGGCAGGTACAAATGTGGCCAGCCAGGGACCACTACTAGAGGATGAGGAGGATGAGGAGGAGGTGAAGGAGGATGAGGATGAAGCAGGTTCACAGCGGGGTGGCACCCAGCACAGCGCAGGCACATCCCTGGTGCGTGGCTGGGGGGATACAGAGGATGATGACGATACGCCTCCCACAGAGGACAGCTTGTCCTTACCTCTGTGGAGCCTTGCACACATGAGCGATTACATGCTGCAGTGCCTGCGCAACGACAGCAGAGTTGCCCACATTTTAACGTGTGCTGACTACTGGGTGGCCACCCTGCTGGATCCACGGTACAAAGACAATGTGTCCACTTTACTTCCTGCACTGGAGCGTGATAGGAAGATGCGCGAGTACAAGCTCACACTGGTAGACGCGCTCCTGAGAGCATTCCCAACTGTCACAGGGGAACAGGTGGAAGGCCAAGGCCAAAGCAGAGGAGGAGCTAGAGGTCGCCCACGCAGCAGTGTCACGGCCAGCTCCTCTGAGGGCAGGGTTAGCATGGCAGAAATGTGGAAAAGTTTTCTCTCCACGCCACAGCTAACTGCCCCACCACCTGATACGGAACGTGTTAGCAGGAGGCAACATTTCACTAACATGGTTGAACAGTACATCTGCACACAACTCCACGTACTGACTGATGGTTCGGCCCCATTCAACTTCTGGGTTTCCAAATTGTCCACTTGGCCAGAATTAGCATGTTATGCCTTGGAGGTGCTGGCCTGCCCGGCGGCCAGCGTTTTATCTGAACGTGTATTCAGCACGGCAGGGGGCGTCATTACTGACAAACGCAACAGCCTGTCCGCAGCCAACGTGGACAAGCTGACGTTTATAAAAATGAACCAGGCATGGATCCCACAAGACCTGACCCTCCCTTGTGCAGAGTAGTCCTTAATAACTGCCTTAAACCATGTTGTCTTGTACTCCTGGCCACTTCTTCATTGAAAAATCAATTTTTGAAATTAAGTAGGATCTTGGGGTGCAACCCAGAGTTGAATGAACCTTCCCTCTGTCTGGGTGTCGGGGCCAAAGTACATGAAAGTGTCCTTCTCCTGTGCTGGGTGATATGAATGTTATACTTGTGCTGTCTGACATGTCTCCTTTGTGTGGGTGCAGGGGGCCAAAGTCACTGAAAGCGGCCTTCTCCTGTGCTGGCTGATATAAATGCCTGAATCTCTGCTGTGGGACCTCTCTCCTCTTTCTGGGTGCAGGGGTCAAAGAAACAAAAGGTGGCCTACTCCTGTGGTGGTTGACATGATGCCTGATTCTCTGCTGTGGGACCTCTCTCCTCCGTGTGGCTGCAGGGGTCAAAGTTTCTAAAAGTGCCCTTCTCGTGTGGTGGTTGATGTAAAACTGATGCTTGTGCTATCTGACCTGTCTCCTCTGTGTCGGTGCTAAGGCCTAAGTGACTGAAAGCGGCCTTCTCCTGTGCTGGCTGATATAAATGCCTGAATCTCTGCTGTGGGACCTCTCTCCTCCGTGTGGCTGCAGGGGTCAAAGTCTCTAAAAGTGCCCTTCTCCTGTGGTGGTTGATGTAAAACTGATGCTTGTGCTATCTGACCTGTCTCCTCTGTGTCGGTGCTAAGCCTAAGTCACTGAAAGCCGCCTTCTCCTTTGCTGGCTGATATAAATGCCTGAATCTCTGCTGTGGGACCTCTCTCCTCCGTGTGGCTGCAGGGGTCAAAGTCTCTAAAAGTGCCCTTCTCCTGTGGTGGTTGATGTAAAACTGATGCTTGTGCTATCTGACCTGTCTCCTCTGTGTCGGTGCTAAGCCTAAGTCACTGAAAGCCGCCTTCTCCTTTGCTGGCTGATATAAATGCCTGAGTCTCTGCTGTGGGACCTCTGTCCTCCGTGTGGCTGCAGGGGTCAAAGTCTCTAAAAGTGCCCTTCTCCTGTGTTGGTTGATCTAAAACTGATGCTTGTGATATCTGACCTGTCTCCTCTGTGTCGGTGCTAAGGCCTAACTCACTGAAAGTGGCCTTGTCATGTGCTGGGTGATAAAAATGTGATACAAGTGCCATCTGACATGGTTGAAGCTATCAAATTAACTAAAGGTGGCCGACTCCTGTAGTGGGTGATCAGTAAAACTGATGCTTGTGCTATCTGACCTGTCTCCTCTGTCTCGTTGCTAAGGCCTAACTCACTGAAAGTGGCCTTGTCATGTGCTGGGTGATATAAATGTGATACAAGTGCCATCTGACATGGTTGCCGGGGTCCCATTAAATGATGGCCTACTCCTGTGGTGGGTGATCTAAATGCCTGATTCTCTGCTGTGAAACCTCTCTCCTCCGTCTGGGTGCAGGGGTCAAAGTCTCTCAAAGTGGCCTTCTCTTGTGCTGGGTGATGTGAAACTGATGCTTGTACCAGCTGACATGGGTGCAGGGGTCAAATTAACTAAATGGTGGCCTACTCCTGTCGTGGGTGATCTAAATGCCTGATTCTCTGCTGTGAAACCTCTCTCCTCCGTCTGGGTGCAGGGGTCAAAGTCTCTAAAAGTGGCCTTCTCTTGTGCTGGGTGATGTGAAACTGATGCTTGTGCCATCTGACATGGTTGCCGGGGTCCCATTAAATGGTGGCCTACTCCTGTGGTGGGTGATCTAAATGCCTGATTCTCTGCTGTGAAACCTCTCTCCTCCGTCTGGGTGCAGCGGTCAAAGTCTCTCAAAGTCGCCTTCTCTTGTGCTGGGTGATGTGAAACTGATGCTTGTGCCATCTGACATGGTTGCCGGGGTCCCATTAAATTGTGGCCTACTCCTGTGGTGGGTGATCTAAATGCCTGATTCTCTGCTGTGAAACCTCTCTCCTCCGTCTGGGTGCAGGGGTCAAAGTCTCTCAAAGTGGCCTTCTCTTGTGCTGGGTGATGTGAAACTGATGCTTGTACCAGCTGACATGGGTGCAGGGGTCAAATTAACTAAATGGTGGCCTACTCCTGTGGTGGGTGATATGATGCCTGAATATGTGCTGTGGGGCCTCTCTCCTCTTTCTGGGTGAAGGGGTCAAAGTAACTAAAAGTGGCCTTCTCCTGTGCTGGATGGTATAAATGTAATGCTTGTGCTATCTGACATGTCTCCTCTGTCTGGGTGCTAAGGCCTAAGTCACTGAAAGTGGCCTTCTCCTGTGGTGGTTGATATGATGCCAGATTCTCTGCTATGGGACCTCTCTCCTTTGTCTGGATGCTGGGGTCGAAATAATAGTAAGCGACCTTCTCCATTGGTGGGTGATTTGAAGCCTGATTCTGTGCTATGGGACCTAACTCCAATTAATATTGGTTAATTTTATTTTATTTTATGTTAAGTCATCATTTTCCTATCTACATTTGTTTGCAGGGGATTTACCTACATTTTGCTGCCTTTTGCATCCCTCTAGCCCTTTCCGGGAGTCTTTTACAGCCTTTTTAGTGCCCAAAAGTTCGGGTCCCCATTGACTTCTATGGGGTTCGGGTTCGGGATGAAGTTCGGGTTGAGTTCGGATCACGAACCCGGACATTTTCCGGAAGTTCGGCCGAACCTCTCGAACCCGAACATCCAGGTGTTCGCTCATCTCTAATCAAGAGACATTATAAATGACAATTTCCATTTATATATAACAATATAACAATAACAGATAAATAGCATGTTCATTCTCGTACACTTTCCTAAGAAACGGACGCTCCCTCTATAACCCTCCCATAAATAGCTAGTCATCAATTACACCTTTTACATATACGCTTTCGACAGAAATAACTGCAACAGTGAAATGCGTATATATTTTTATTTTTTTACTGAAATAGGCCCCTATGCGCTTTCAACAGAAAAAACTGCAACAGTGAAATGCGTATATATTTTTTCTTTTTTTACTGTAATACGGCCCTATAAACTTTCACCAAAAATAACTGCAGAAGTGACCCGAGAATATATATTTCTTGTTGGATGGAAAAAGGCCACTATAGGCTTTAATCAGAAAACAATTAAAGAGTGAAGTGCGTATATATTTTTCTTGTAGCACTGAAATACGAGCCTATACACTTTCAACAGAAATAACTGCAATAGTAAAATGTGTATATATATATATTTTTTTTTTACCGAAATAGGCCCCTATACGCTTTCAACAGAAATAACTGCAACAGTGAAATGTGTATATAGTTTTCTTTCTTTACCGTTCATAGAAAGGATTCTTTGGAACTGGAAAAAGTACAAAGGAGAGCGACTAAACTGATAAGGAGCATGGAGGGTCTTAGTTATGAAGAAAGTTTAAAAGAATTACATTTATTCAGTCTTGAGAAGAGACGTCTAATTGGGGACATGATTAACCTATACAAATATATAAATGGGCCATACAAAGAATACGGTGAAAAACTGTTCTATGTAAAATGCCCTCAAAAGACAAGGGGGAATAGACTACCTCCGGATGTGGCACAGCAGTAACAGGAGACAGTTTTAAAAAGGGTTTAGATTAATTCTTAAAAGTAAACAACATTAATGCCTATGAAAATGTGTATAAATCTGAGTCTTACTTCTTTTTGGGATTCACGTCCCCACCTATCCCTTGGTAATATACTTAACTATGTAACTACGTAATGCTCTATGGAAAACGAATATGCTAAGAGATATTTCCCAAATAAGAGAACCATCTCGCCAGCGCCACCTCTTGGAATTGTCTCTCTATGAATCATAATCCAAGTTTCCAACAAGATTTAGGATTTGACAAGGGAATATAGCCAAGCCAGATATCCATCCTTAGACAGCGGTTTCGGGGTGCTTTCCCCTCATCGATATGTTGTGGTATTCTGGCTAGCTGGGTGCGAGGCCTTGAATCTGGCTTAGGCAGGGTGCTAAATCTGCTTAGAGACTAGTCCATTATGGAGACTTACTGGAAGTACTCCATGGGATGGAAACTTAAAGGGATTGTTGCACTTCAGCAAATTTGCACTTACTAATGTGTTTTTATTATCCGTATTATTGCTTCCTTATTGGCTGGATTCATTTTCCATTACATTATACACAGCTTGTTTCCATGGTTATGACCACCCTGCAATCCATCAGCGGTGGCCGTGCTTCCACACTGTAGAAAAAAGTAGGAGCCCATGTGAGTTCCCATGGCCCCAGCTACCAGAGAAGCCGGCACTTTTGACTATAGTGTGTAAGCACAGCTAGTCGGCCACCGCTGATGGATGAAGCCAGCAAAGGAAGCAATATGGATAATAACAATACATTAGTAAGTGCCTTGTATTAACTTTGCCTACATAATAAAGGCAACTAGCTGAAATGACACAACCCCTTTAATGCTACAGGGGAAATGAATATGCAAAGAGGTATGTCCCAAAAAAGAGAATCAGGTGGCGCTGGCTCTGCTATAGCCTACTAACTACATCAGTACAGGCTATTAGCAGAAGGAGGAATGCTTCGGCCTGCAGAACACTTAGCGTGGCCACTGGGGAATCTGTAATCCCATACACTGCTCTGTAAGGGAGTACAGATTATATATTGTCATGGCCACCTGAATGCCACATGACTATTTTGCATGGAAAAGTAAAAAAAAAAAAAATGAAAGTGTATTACAAAAATTATTTTTAGCGTACTTAGAAGCTTTGCTGTGTATGCACACGGCTCTCAGTGTGGAGAGGTGCTGTTGCTGCTTCTGAGTGATTGAGGGAACACTTTCCTGTTTTCTCAAGGTCTTTTCTATGAAAGACATCATGGCAGTTATAGGGGTTGTGCCATTAAATGTCATCTTAATATAGTTACTTTTTAATGTAAGAAATTAAAATCGGACATTATGTAGTGCATGACAATCTCTTTCTAATATCTTTCTAGAATAAATTCAAGCTGGCAGCTCAGGGGGTGTGTCCTTTCACAGTGGGCACGTCCTTTCTGTTGCAGCTCTCTTCCTTGTAAGGCCCCTTTCACACGAGCGAGTTTTCCGCGCGGGTGCAATGCGTGACGTGAACGCATAGCATCCGCACTGAATCCTGACCCATTCATTTCAATGGGTCTGTGTACATGAGCATTTTTTTTCACGCATCACTTCTGCGTTGCGTGAAAATCGCAGCATGTTCTATATTCTGCGTTTTTCACGCAACGCAGGCCCCATAGAAGTGAATGGGGATGCGGAAAATCGCAAGCATCCGCAACCAAGTGCGGATGCGCTGCGATTTTCCCGCATTGCTGCTTAGCAACGGGACCCAATCTCTATTATTTCCCTTATAACATGGTTATAAGGGGAAATAATAGCATTCTTAATAAAGAATGCATTGTTAAATGATGAGGAAGGGGTTAAAAATAATAAAGTTAACTTACCTTAGCCACTTGATCGCAGTAGTCGCGATCTGTCCTCTCTTTCCCTGCAGCATCGATGATCTAAAGGACCTGTGATGACGTCACATCACATGGCTCAATCACCTGCTCCATCACTATGGTGATGGAGCATGTGATTGGTCCATGTGACCATGTGACATCATCCAAGGTCCTTAATCACTATCCTCAGGCTGTGGATAGTGCTTAAGGACCTTGGATGATGTCACGTGGTCACATGGACCAATCACATGCTCCATCACCATAGTGATGGAGCAGGTGATTGGGCCATGTGATGCTGTGACATCATTACAGGTCCTTTACATCTTTCAAGCTAACGGAGAGGAGGCCGGGCTTCAAATGGACCAGGTAAGTAATTATTAGTTTATTATTTTTAACCCATTCTGCACCGGGTTCAACATTAGGGAGATGGCCAAGGGTAATATTTTACATTATAACTATGTTATAATGTGAAATAATACCAGCGGGACAATTTCTGACCCAAACATGCACTTCTGTGAAGAAGTGCAGGTTCGGGTCTGGGTACCAAAAGTGCCGATTTTTCTCCCGCGCGTGCAAAACGCATGACAGCGCTTTGCACTCGCAGGGAAAAATCGCGGCGATTCCCGCAACGCACCCGCACTGTTTGACGGAGTGCACCCGCAACGCCCGTGTGCAAGAGGCCTAAATTTATCTGATAGCAGGTGAAGGATGGAACTGAGCATGTATGACACCTCAGTAGGTGAATACGCACATTACTATACAGAATAAACACCGGGGGCCCCATTGCAATAAAGTAACCAAAGCATTTTTGTAACAAAAAAGTAAATTAAGTGCCCGTGCAATCATCATCCGATGGTCCACACTGCAAAAAAGTAGTGCATGCGCTACTTTTTTGCAGTGCAGAGACACAGACAGAAAATCCACTGAAGCACTCCGCACCGCATCGTCAAGATTGCGGACCCACTCAAGTGAATGGGCGCGGACCTGCTACGGTTGTGTGCATGAGGCCTAAAGAAGGTTTTGCCCTCAGTATGCTGTGCCATGTGCCACTTGTGCGGGAAGTGAGGGAATAGGAGCCCAATTTTCTCAAGGTTCAAGGTTTCACCTGTTCCCATGTGGCAATGTACCGAATAAATAGATACTAAAGAGTCAAGACAGAATGTGAGAAATAAGTCTCTTTAATAGGATTTTATGGAAAGATAATCCCTCTGATGTTCCACTGTGAATCACTTCTAATGTTGTGATCTCATTGTGTTCTGGTTGTCCAAGCTTGAAGCATTTAGATGTTCTAAAAGTAAAAAGAAACATGTAAATGTAAAATCAATTCCAGGCCAATTACTACAGCCGTCAAACAACACAGCGTGTAACTCTGCATCTTTCTGAAACACCAGTCTTTATGGCAATTGTATACTGTATATATTCTCATTTCTAGTTTACTCACAAATAAAAAAGTCTAAAATATAAAGAAATCCCAGATTCAAACCCAACTAGGGTGATATCTGCAGCTCTCCTATGTCTACTGAAGAGCCCTTCCACTCTCCAAAACCATTCTTAGGTCAGTTGGGCCACCATATATTTGGCAGTAGGCCATGCACTTGAAATAATTAAAATCAGCATTTTCGCAATATACTGCAGAATACAACACAGAAATAATGGAGATTTGCAGTAAAATAACATGGCTGATGAACAACCTGATATGCCTCTATTCCTGTTCAAAAGTTCTAGAAGTTTTTCTCGGTCTGAACTTACGGTGTTGATCCAGGAGATGTAAGCAGACACTCTGGTGAACACAGTAGGCTTGAGATAAGCATTGCATCCAAGGGAAGACACAAAGCTAGCAATACCATGAACTTGGTAGACTCCACTGACTGCACAGTTAAGAGGTCCTCCAGAATCTCCCTAAACAGAAAAGACACACATAGATATTAGGCTAAGGATACACCTAGACTTTTTTGGAGTGCTGTAAGTTAAGACTGATTCTAACTATAGATGATGGCAGTAGTATAAAACTCAGGGCCTCTAACCACTTTAGAAAAGTTGAGGTGGGGCTTAGTGGAAGAGGTAGGGCTTCACAGGGCACACTGAATTTACTATAATTTACACCAGAAAATTGCATAATTTTTAGATGAAGTCTGTGCCAGCTCCTTGCTGGCGTAGACTTCAGTCGCTGGCAGACAGCAAGGCAGAGATGCACCAGATTAATTAAGAGGCTTCTGCCTCTTGTCTGTGAAGGTTCTCATTTATCCAGTTCATGGTATATCTGTAAAGAATAAATCATGGCAACTGGACTTCCCGTAGATTTCTTGAAAACGTTTCACTCGTTCTCCAATGAGCTTTCTCAATTCAAGTCACTCTCAAGTCACTCAGATTTGAGAAAGCTCGTTGGAAGAACGAGTAAAACGTTTTCAAGAAATCTGCAGCAAGTCCAGTTGCCTTGATTTATTCTTTACAGATACATCTGCCTCTTATTAAATTAGGCATATCTCACACCAGTGCAGGGAGATCAAGACTGGCGCATGGGTATGCCAATCTTGATGAATCTTCCCCACTGTGTCCTTTTGGAAAACATTGCGCTACATAAAGCCTGTCTGTAGCCTCAACTTAAACATTTTTCTAGATAAATAACCCTACAATATATGGATTTAATTTTCATTCTGATTGATTTCTACATGTAGACAGTACTATAGGGAGGGTATTTCATTTGGGCATATGTTTGCTGACGATATATGGTGATAAATTAAAGGTGATATATTAAAGAAGTTATCTCATCTGAGACATTGGTAGCATATCTCTAGGATATACCACCAATGTCAGGTACAGGTCCACCTCTGGGACTAGCTCCTATCCTAGAGATGTCAGCTATTTCTGATATAGGTATAACCCTTTAATATGATGGTTTACAAAATTGTATTGTTAATCTATATTGGGAACATGTGAATGCTTTAGATTTTAAATTACTTTTCTTAAGAAATCTACAGTTTTTTTTTCTCATTCTTTTAGTATTTAGACATTCTGAGTAGTCAGGATGGCTCAGAGGTGTAACTTGAAGCTCACGGATCACCATTAAAAATATATAACAAAATTGAGAAAATAACAGAAATAAACTATTTAAAAAAAAAGATAAGACTGAACTTACATTGCAACCGGCCTGGACTCCGTTACCACCGGCACACACCATGGTGGTCTTAACAGTGCTGCCCCAGTAGGAGCTGGTGGAGCAGGTGGAGTGGGCAACGACGGGCAGAGGGGCCTGCTGGAGGATGGATGGCAGAGAGCCACCAGCTAAAAATATAAGCAAACGTTATTCTTTGAAATGTTCAGTTCAAGGATAATATATATATATATATATATATCACTGGCATAAATGACCCTGCCTTAGCTGTGAGGATATGGTTTCAAGTTTGACATCCCAAATACACAGTAACCATGAAGCCCAAGTATCCTAGGTTCAAAGTCAATATCTGCATGTTTCATGCTTGCATTTTAGTACTCCTCTCTCCAT
The DNA here is from genome assembly GCA_033119425.1 of Bufotes viridis. Classification (NCBI taxonomy): domain Eukaryota; kingdom Metazoa; phylum Chordata; class Amphibia; order Anura; family Bufonidae; genus Bufotes; species Bufotes viridis. Next base: position 99,451 of record JAKVIS010000155.1, on the reverse strand, counting down.
ATTGGAAAAATTACATTGTCCCACTGAAGAATGGGATCATGTTGAGTGCAATTTATGTGAGGTTTCAGGGGTGGAGCGTAAAGTGCAACACAGCAGAAAATAGAGAAAAACACTATTATAATATATTGACAATTAATAGAGTAGTGGGCAGTTATTTGCACGCACCACCTACTTCAGTCCTGCAGAATAGGGCATAATATATAGTATATTGTCATGTTTAAAGGGGTTTTCCATAACTTCGATATTGATGACCTACCATTAGGATCCGCGGAGGTCGACACCCCTTGGTGTGGCCCCTGGAAGTAACACAGGAACACGGCCGGTAGCAATCAGAATTTGCTAGAATTGAGGCTGCAGTAACCCCACATGGCCACTACACAGGCCTGTCTGCTTCGGACATTGAACACTGCGTTAGTTCCAGTGGCCACAGTTCCTGCTTGCAGGTGACTGGTAGAGGTGTTGGGTGCCAGAACCCCCCAATCTGGTATGATTGACTTATCAGTATCAAAGTCCTGGAACACCCCTTTAACTAGATTTTTTATTCAGGATTAATGGTTAAAATCATTTCTAGCTATGATAATGTACAATTTGCATTCTTGAAATGTGACAGACATTTTTAGGCATCTCTAACACTTACTGGTCATTAGCGGAGCGCATGGTTTTCATTCCGTGGAAATAATAATAATTTCTACATGCCATTGATGCCAGGAACATCACAGATCGTAACCAATATTTTTCATGTTGGAAAATGTTGGAAAGTCTGCATTGTAATCAGCTATTTGCACATTTAGTAAGTAACTACAAGCCTGGTGTAGAATGAGTCTGGATCCCTCTAGATTCAGTAACTGAAAAATACTACATGTTGACTCATGCCCTCTAATATCCACTCTGTGACTGGAGTAGAACTTACTGCTGGTTCTTCCCCATCCGGTAATTGTACAGGCATAGTTATTAGCGAGGATGGAGCCATCAGATGGGAGTGTAGCCAGTTTTACATAGCTGTTGATGGAGGCGCTTGAAGCCAGGAAGAGGAGGGCAATATCGTAACTGAAAGGACAAACGTGTAAACTTTGAGAGCCACCAAGCCTTTATATTCCAGTCAATAATGTTGTCCAATCCTTACAAATGACTGGTTATCACTTACCAGTTAAACAATTGTTTTGCCTCACTTCATGATCAGCGGGCTCTTCACAGCTCACCAAGCACAGCGCTGTACATTGTATAACTGCTTCGTTTTTTTTTTTTGCTGCTCAGACCCATTTACTTGAATAGGACTGCACTGTGCCTAGACATATAATGGCTAACCTCTGGCACTCCAGCTGTGGTAAAACTACAACTCCCAAGGTGGACACTTGCTTGGCTGTTCTCAGAACTCCATAGAAATTAATGGAGCATACTGGGAGTTGTAGTTTCACCACAGCTGGAATGCTGAAGGTTAGCCATCACTGGCTTAGGCCATCTGACCGATGTATAGTGATGTCACTGGCCTAGGAAGAGGCCTAAGTGCTCATGGAGTTCTATGGCCTTTTTGAACAGCTGCAATTTTATATAGATGACCTATCCTGAGGATAAGCTCTCAATATATCAAATTCCTGGATAAACACTTTTATAAAAGTGCAAAAGGGCATTGCCTAGGAAAAAACTTTGAAGAGACCAACCAAGGGCTGCCAGCTAAATGTAAGTATCAATTGGGGCTATCACTCTCTGTGATGTGAAAACCTCTTTAGGATCCATTCAGACATCCGCACTTTGGGTCTGGATCCATTCCGCAGTTATGCGTAACGGGTGCGGAGTTGGACCTATTCATTTTTAATGGGGACGAAAAGCAGCACACTGGTCCGCGGTCCTGAACTTCCAGTCTGCGGCTCCGCAAAAAAACTGTCCTATAGGCATTTCTATTTCTATTACATCATATTTCTCAATGTATATACATCACAAAAATTCATTAATAAATGCCCCCCTATATAGCTCTACATCACTGCTTCCTGTCATGTGTCACGAAACTGGCTGCCGGTAGCCACCACTAGGGGGAGCTCAGTGCATAGGAATTTATACAGTTACAGTAATAATCTCTTTGCTCTGAGCTTCCCCTAATGGTATAGGCATGTCGGAAAGAGAGGAAGCTCACAGCAGCTTCACCCCAGCCCCATAGCAGTCGTGTATACTATACTGCTTAGAACCCCAGAGACCAGTTGTAATATTTTGGTAAACCCAAAAGCAACCGCAGGACCACTGTAGGGGTTATAAATGTATTATAGAAATCCCTTTGAGACAAATGTGCTGTCCTAATGTGTGCAAGTGACTGGCCTTCAGTGTAAAGCTTTTTGTAGTCTTCATCTACAGCTAATAATTAAGGGTCCTAAACAGGGACCTTCATTTGTTAACTTACGTACTCTTCTCAATATCAGAAACCAGGTAAACAACAGCAAGACAGAAGCACTTCATGAGGTTTAGTCCATATCTAAATATGGACTAAATAACTAGGCAATGATCACGTAAAGATTTTATCAGGTGGATACAAAAAAAAGTATATTCAACATTCAACATGGTCTGCATTCAACATTCGAAATATAAATGGTAACTTGTAAGAATGTAAGCTTCTCTTACCCAGCAGCCACACTATTGGGGTTCCAGTTAGCATGCTTCCTGATACTGGACACGGCAATGATCTGCTCAGTACCTTCATTTATACTGAGGTTATGGTCTCCAAGTGCCACACGGAAGTTGACGACCCTGTCAAAGAGCAAACAATGCTGAGAGAAATAGGAACACAACAAGGTGCCCCATAGTGTGATAATGTGGAATAAGGAAAAGTGAGATCCACTCACTAAATAGAGTTGTGTATGAGACCAGTACAACTCAGTGAAGAGTTTCTGTTAGATGAAACACATGCAGACTGCACCTCCCCATTGGATCACCAATTCAGGCTCAGTAGATAATGTACATACACCTATGCTAAAAAAAAAATGGATTACGAGAGTTCTAGCCACCAGGTGGACAGTGCTCCCATAACCCATTTTTGCATCAATGTCTACACAAAGAGCAAACAATGACATGATTGATATGCTAATTCTACTGTGAAGTGAAGTAGAAAATTAAAGTCGCTACTGGGATTTTAGGATATGGTCACACGGTCCGGTTTCCTGATGCAGTTTTTGAAGCCAAAAACAGAAGTCAATTCAAAAAAGGGGAGAAGTTGCCCTTTATACTTTTTCTCCTTTTATGATCCATTCCTGATTTGGGCTTCTAAAACTGCATGCAGAAACCTGACCATGTGGCCGTATCCTTAATAAAAAATTTTTTAAAAAACTGTGAATGACCTTTCTGCCCCAGAATACATAGAGAAAAGTATCTATCACTTTATCTAGGAAACTAGTGACTTCTATACTATACTTATAGTATAGTGGAAAGTACTGAAATACTTTCTTTACTCACAGCAAATATTCCCTTTGTGTCTCTAAGTACCATAGATAAAGTTATTTCCATAAAAAGGGTAACAATCCACAGTAATAAACTAAGAAATAGCTTCCATTAGTCTATGGCAAGTTATAGACAAATCAATATGAATATCATGTTTGTTGATATGGATTTGTACAGTCATGCATTTCTATTGGCCTATTTAATTGTTGAATTAAATGGAGTCTGTCAGCAAGAAAATTACTTTTAAAACAGACTCAATAGGGCTAGCTCACTGTGATAAAATCATGCATTTTATTTTGTGATCCGATGCTGGATTCTGGAGAAAACTGCTTTTAATCCATGTTCAAAGTTGCTATTAGGTGCACTGAGGAAGGTTCTGTGCCACTCAGTGCACCCTTGGTCCTGCATTATTGAGTGCTAAAGCAGGGATGGCCAACCAGCGGCTCTCCAGCTGTTGCAAAACTACAACTCCCAACATTCCCTGCTGTAGGCTGATAGCTGTAAGCAGTCTGGGCCTGCTGGGAGTTGTAGTTTTGCAACAGCTGGAGAGCCTCAGGTTGGCCATCCCTGGTCTAAAGGATGATGTCGAAGGTCAGAGATTTCAAACAAGAAGAAAAAGGAGGATCTGGCCTCAGCCCACCTTTGGTGCACTTCAGCTCATTTGCATATGGATTAGAAGCAATTTTTTCCCAAAATGCAGCATCAGATCACAAAATAAAAGGCATGATTGTATCACAGTGGGCTAGGCTTATAAGTCATTGTACCTGCTGACAGACTCCCTTTAATTGTATGCTGAACATATGTAGTACCTGTCAACGCAGTGAGCAGCAGTCAGCACGCGGTTAGCACGGATCAGGGATCCTCCACAGGTGTGGTACCAGCTGGAGCCAGACTGATACTGGAGGGAGATCTACATATAGAAAACATAGCTATTATTATTTTGTTAAAATGTTTTTTTTTTCCCCTCTGGCTGTTGTAACTTTACGTCATATATCGTGTTACAACATCAGATTTTCTTTTTCAGAAGCATCCAGGAACAGAAGTGTTGTGGGTGCTGCATGCGATCAGCAAAGTGATAATGCATGATATCCCACAAGGGTGTGTAAATCCAGAATTGTCACCTTTGCTGTTTGCTAGGCCTCCCCCCATCATAGAAAAGGAAGTCTCCTGTTTTTCCAGGAGGGAAATACTATTGAGGTATGATTTCACCACAACCCCTATCAGGAAACAACACAAGACAGAACAATGGGAACATATCAGAAATCAAAGAGGTTGAAAGCATAGTTTAGGTCAGTATTAGGTCAGTATTGTATGAGAATGTCTATATGCAATGGAAAACCTATAGGCAGCATTGACCTAAACCAGGGATGCCCGACCTGTGGCTCTCCAGCTGTTGTAAAACTACAACTCCCATCATGCTCTGCTGTAGGCTAGCTGTAGGATGCCTGGGCATGCTAGGAGTTGTAGTTTTGCAACAGCTGGAGGGCCTCAGGTTGGGCATCCCTGGTTTAGGTCAATGCTGCCTATAGGTTTTCCATTGCATATAGACATTCTCATACAACACTCCTGTTATCAGACTGCTGCCAAAAAGAAAGCTTTCTGACAATAGAGCAGAGCAATGTTTTGGACATCAAGTTCCTTGATGTTGGAATTCAAGAATACAGGCTGCTGTTCACATAGCGTGTTATCAACTTAAAGGTAAGGACTTGAATTTCCCTGCAGCTTCTGTGTTGCAGTACTCAATCACTTATTAAAACTAATTCTGATATAATAGAAGTATATTAAATGTTGTCCAGCCCAAGAGCCAACAACCCCAAGTTCTGTAACCAGTGCCCAATTAAAAAAAACACACAAAAAAAAACTTGCTTTTCCACAGTCCCACCTTTCCTGTGCCACCGGACCCGATGTGGCTTGATCCCCTAACAGCTACAGTCAATCACATGTGGCTACGAACAGGGTAGTGGGACAGGAATGCAGGACTGGTGACATGTAAGTTTTTTTATTTGGGCACAGGTTACGACCATTTGAGTTATTCGACGAAAAACGCTTTTAAGGAGTTGCTAGATATGTATACGTACACATGGATCTTTAGCTCACCAAGGTAATCCTATAATAAATAACATAGACTTTTCTGGAAAATGATGACTCTTTTGGGTCATTAACCTACTACCAGACCAATGCAGCTGCCTGTTCTCTTGGCTATACACTATCTAGCTGAAGTATATTGATACCGTTTTTTTTTTTTAAATAACCACTGACCTGCCATGGCCAAGCATTGGGTGCAGAGTTTGTGCCTCCAACCACTCTAGCATTGTCATCTACATCTTCAATGTACTGCACGGAGCAGTGTCCTGTATGGAAGGAAAAACAAGTACAAATAGTTGATCATGAGGTCCAAGGTTATATAAAGGCAGAAGATTGCAGCCAGACCTGATATGTCTTATAAGGATTGAGATTTCTGTTTGTATTACATGTTTCATTTGACAATGAGAGCAGTGACAGTCTTTACCACCACTCAAACCACCACGGGCGCCCCAGAGATTATACACTTATCAACTATACTGTGAATAGGAAATAAATGCTTTTCCGTGGCATAATAAGTTTAATGAAAATGTATTATTTGGCAGTGAGTCCAACTAAGTGTTTTTGAGAGTTTTATACTAATGACTGATCCCCAGGATAGGTCATCAGGATCTCAACAGTTGAATTCCCAGCACCACTGTAGCAACACTCTGTGCTGCAGCCTCTTCCTAGGCCAGTGACATAATTGTGCAGTGACCCAGTGGATCACTGCTAAAGGGTTAATATTGTAATTTAATGTTAAAGGGTTAATACTAAAGTTTATATATAGGAAGAAGCTAGCTACAGTAGTTCTGACAGTCTAGGTTTGGTTGATGGAGATGGGCTGGCAGCCCCATATTACTGGTTAGGAGTCTCTGCTGAACAGGCCTAGAGGAACAATGTATATGTGTGAGCTGAAGAAAACTAGGCCTTGTCCAGGCGACCTTTATTCCTGAGCCTGAGAGCTGCATGGAGAGCAGAGACTGCCAACGAGAGAAAGAAAAAAGACATTTGTAGATGGTTGAGAACCACTTAAAGGCTGTGGTAGACTGAGACAGTAAGGTAAATTTATGTGTATAGCAATAGAATTTACTGCTTGTGTAAAGGGTTAATTGCTTCCGGTGCCCATCACACTCTGAGACAGACTGGGCATACGGATCTAAGTTGTGCACCACTGCAGAAAGTGTTAATGAGAATGGAAATTCACACATGTGATTAATTTTGGAAGACTGCAAAATTCTTAGACTCAGGGATGACTTCTACCATCATTGCTACTTCAGTTCTCCACTGCGAATGGTTTACAGTGTTAGTGTGTGTGTATGCTACAGAAAGGGTTAATAGGCCAAATAGTAACCTTTACTAGGTGGGGCTGTTCCACCCTCCCCATAGGGAGGAGTAGGTCAGAACTGTGTGAGACAGAGCAGTGAGAGAGAAGAATGCAAACAGAAAACAGGCCTTAGAGAACCAGTCAAAGTGGAGAAAGTCTTTAAACAAGCTTCTATGGCAGGGATGCAGAACCTTTTTTGGTCTCGAGGCCGCATTGTCACATTGCTCTATTTCAAGGGGCCGCAAAAAAAAAAAAAAGTTAATCAGCACTTGTTTGCATCAACCTAATACACAGGCTGATGCAAAGTGAATGGGGAGGAATGATCGCTACCACAGTCACTGCTCCCTCATTCAGTTCTGTTGATTATTGGCAGCACACTGATCACACAGTGAGATGTGCTGACAATAATTGTAATCTTTCATTCTGATAAAACATGCAAATCAGCTGACAAACGAGTGATCGCTTGTTTATCAGCTGATCAGCGGCAGTAACTACTCACCGATTGCTCTGCAGCACTGTGTGGGTAGAGCTTATGCAGATTCTCTGGCTGTAGGCTCTGCCCACACAGGCCGGCAGCGCGATCTGTGTCTGCAGGCTGAATGGTGGAGCAGGGAGAAGTCTTCCTGATCTACTATTCTGTGCGCTGCTGGCCTGAAGGAGGGGAGGAGCGCCAGGAGCTGAGCGGTGAGTGGCAGGACCACAGCTCCCAGCGCTCCAGTAATGAGTGCTTCCATCTGTATTGATGGAAGCGCTCATTGCTGGTGGCACCCCTCTGAGATCCGGCACCGGGGGCGGACCGCACTCTACTTAGTACGCCACGGCTGCAGAGCGCTCCTTAAGGAGAAGGCAGAAGCGCTGATAAACTGTGCCTGCCTTCTCCTCAGCTTCCCCACTCTCACCAATAGCCAGGGATCCGTCCTGCTCCAGACTCCTGCTACAGTACAAGGGCAGGAGCGGTCATCTTTCCTGTGTGGCGCTCCAGGAAGAAACACAGCTGATCGCACGATCAGCTATGTTTCTGTCCAGCAGGATGGGGGCCGCAAACCTTGGCTCTGGGGGCCACAGGTTGTGCACCCCTGTTCTAGGGGAATAAGTGAAAAAAGAAACATTTTTATTCCAGTTTTGAGCAAAAGATTCTGTGGGAATAATTTGAAAAACTTTTGGACTTGTCCAGAAGATGTAAGGCTTTGGGAACCTGGACATACTTTGGCGGTAGAGATAGGATCTGCTAAGGACTACACCCCACAGTGGGAATTTGTAGTACCTCATTGTGAGTACAGAGCTAACATGAGGAACAGTGCAGAAAGCAGCAAGAGAAGTGTTGCACCCCTATATCTGAATGCTTGAGAGAAAAGTTCAATGTTGGGAAGATTAACTCAGAGCCAACAACTTGGCCTGTTAATCATCTTTGCAGCATGTGATACTGTAAAAACTGTGTAAGATCTGCCAGTCCATGTATTCTGAGAAGTGTGACTCCTGTACTTGAACTTTGTGATCATTTCCTCCACCGGTACCTACATTATAACAGCCTCTACCTTCACAGGGACCTTGTCGTGCACCCCACAACACCCACCATCAAGGGCACCCAAACCACCACCTGGCAGGAGACTCCCCAGGAGACAAATGTGTACCCAGAGGAAAGACAGGATGTGCCCTATCCCTGTATAGCGTCAAGAAGCACAGACTGCCAGGTGAGTACCACTATGTCTATAATTTCTGCCACTGTCATTCCCTTCCTCTTCCCTCCCTGGCTTGCTGTACCACCTCCTAAATTTAATCTTTGGGAGAATTCTGCTGTATTAAATATCTGAGAACTGTGCCTTCTGTTTGTATTTCTACTGTAACTCCCATCGTCTGCTCATTACAGAGAGATTTTAACATTTTATATTCATGTTCATTTAGATAAACTGTGAAACCAAGCACATCCGCTATCCAATGGACAGAGCTGTGCTTGGTAACTGTGAGGAGGCCACAATGCTCACTGGAGCATTGCGGCCTCCTCAAGCTGCTCGGCAGATGTGCCAGGATTTGGATTCCCACCAACAATCAGTTGATAACACTACATGTCGTATTGCTGTTACTACTGATTTCTTCTTTTCCTTGGAAAGAATAGAGTACCCACAGTGTAGAAATCTACGCTACATAGAATCATAGACAGACTTACCGCACAGGACCAAAGCAGCAAGCACAAGAAGCTTCAACATCCTCATCAGGTTGTGGAGATCTACTAAGTACCTGTATTATAGGCGCTGCTCTTTTATACAGCTGGACATAGGTACTGGGAAATATTTCAGATGTGACAGATGCTAAGGCGCTTGCCTTATGTGTATGGAAAAGAACGTGGGTAATTTTAGATGTAGCAAAAATAGAATCAACAAACTGGTAAAAGCGAAGTTCATTTCATCCAAATACTTATCCTCCAAACAGTATTAACAAGTCTGTCTAATTATTAAGCTGGTGTATAAGACTGGGGCTGATCACAGACTTTTGGTGTCATTTTAGTTTTCAGGTTTGTGTAACTGTCTTACCAGAAGCAGAGGATCCATGGGTAAGACCCATTCAAACAACACCCCAAAGCTTTAGCAACAGGCAACTCCATTTGGGGCTAACTTCTAGACTTCATTCACACTTCCATTTCCATTTGATATCTGTTGAAAATCAGTCCTTGTTTCATCTGTGATGAAAGGTGTAAGGTGCTGTTGGGGTCTTTAAACATGGCGCCCAAACATGTTGCTCAAACAGTAAAGGCCCGCGGCTAATGTCTGTGACCAGCAATAATGCCGATTGCGGACATTATAGCCTTTAGATTCCATGTTCAAGTGTGATCACAGCATCTAAAGGGTGAAAAACCCATATGTTTCCAGGTTAAGACTGGACAGTTTTCTGCTACAGAGGGATCTGGATAGATTGGGGGCTTGGGCAGAGAAATGGCAGGTGAGGTTTAACACTGACAAATGTAAAGTTATGCACATGGGAAGGAATAATGCAAGTCACCCGTACATACTAAATGGTAAAACACTCAGTAACACTGACATGGAAAAGGATCTAGGAATTTTAATAAATAACAAACTAAGCTTTAAAAAACAGTGTCAGGCAGCTGCTGCTAAGGCCAATAAGATAATGGGTTGCATCAAAAAGGGCATAGATGCCCGTGATGAAAATATAGTCTTACCACTTTATAAATCACTAGTCAGACCACACATGGAGTACTGTGTACAGTTCTGGGCTCCTGCGAACAAGGCAGACATAGCAGAGCTAGAGAGGGTTCAGAGGAGGGCAACTAAAGTAATAACTGGAATGGGGCAACTACAGTACCCTCAAAGGGTATCAAAATTAGGGTTATTCACTTTAGAAAAAAGACGACTGAGGGGAGATCTTATAACTATGTATAAATATATCAGGGGTCAGTACAGAGATCTCTCCCATCATCTATTTGTGGTCGGGGCTTAAACATGAAGGAATGACCCCTACCTACTGGATACCTAAAAGCGGTTAGAATTATGCCGGAACCGCGACGCTGAAGGGACGCCTGAAGGGGGGCATCCCCTGGTGTGAGATAGTGAAAGTAAGGGTGGGTAGGGTGGGTACACTGGAGACGACGTTCACTGTGGGTGGAAACGCCCGGCCAAATATAGTCATCATCGCCCCTCCCACAAATACAGGCCAATGAATCGGCCTTAACACTTGTGGTCGGGGCTTAAACATGAAGGAATGACCCCTACCTACTGGATACCTAAAAGCGGTTAGAATTATGCCGGAACCGCGACGCTGAAGGGACGCCTGAAGGGGGCCAAAAAGGACACAAACTCGATCAAAGAGCTTTATCACAACCTCCTATTGCGATTTCGCTGCCAACGAGCGAGCTGCAGCCAGGGTAATGGGATCGGAAGTAGTGAAGCGTACCGAGGCATTGTGGCACCGTAGACGTCCGCTTCGGGAAACTTCTGAAAGAGAATTAGCTCAGGACAGGGCATCGGCAGCTATATTTTGGATTCGGGTACATGAATGTGTGTAATGAATTTGGGGTAGTAACGAGAGAAGCACCTGACACCTAACAAAAGATATCAGTAGGACCAAGCCGTTAATCAAATATCCATGACCGCGACATTGACATTAACATACATCATGTAACCAGCCTATTCCCGACCCCCTGCATGCACAGCCGCCATTATAGGATAAAGTTCAACCAACGCTGAAATCTGTGGAACCCGGGATCAACCAACCTCACTCGTCCACCCATCAGCTAGCCAGTGGGGGCCAAAAAATGGCAGCAAAACCTGAGCTCGACGTGACCTCAGGAAACTAGGAAATTTACTGTATACCTCTGGAATAAAAGAGAAATACCATACCAATGCCTGATAATGTGGCCTCAGGAAACTAGGAGACTTACTGTATACCTCTGGAATAAGAGAAATACCATACCAATGCCTGATAACGTGGTCCCACATGGAAAGTCAGCAATCGCCTGAACATCAAGGCATATATAAACACTTGATCCTAGAGAGATAAACGCAAGAAACCCTTTAATCTTTACCAATGCCACTAATGTGGTATCATGGCAAACTGATGAAATAACAAGTCGAATACGTATGCGTAAAAAACGTGCATCAAGCGTAACCCTATTCAGAATCTGGCGCCGAATCCGCAGTGCGGACCAACATCCTAACAGTGCCCCTATACATATGTATATATACACATATACATATAAACTATACACACATATATATGTTTTTTTTTTTTTTTTTTTATAAACTAACACTGGAGCCTGAACTCACACTCTGCCCCGCACTTCCAGCTGTGGCCACATAGAGGGCGCCAGAGCCACAACTATGCGTGTCTGTGGAACTCAGCCAGCAGATCAGAGCGAGGGGCAGAGGTGAGTGCACGCCTGAATAGTGCAGGAGGAGCGACTGACTAAAACAGACACCGTGCATCCTATGCACCCCACCTCACTAGTAGCTCTGCATGAGGAAAACACATGACAGCCGGCTGCAGAGCAGAGCGAGGGGCAGAGGTGAGTGCACGCCCGAAAAGTGCGGGAGGAGAGACTGACTAAAACAGACACCGTGCATGCTATGCACCCCACCTCACTAGTAGCTCTGCGTGAGGAAAACACATGACAGCCGGCTGCAGAGCAGAGCTGAATACATGGTTGAGTGACCCCTGTAAGCGACTCCTGTGACGTGCTTTCCACATAGTATAGCTTTAGTGTGAGATTACTCTAAGAACCTGACATACCCTGACTAGAACACTAGACTCAATGTCCCTTCCCCATAATAAATGTATGTTTTTTTGTTTGTGTTTTTGACATTTCATTAAAGTCACACACCCTCTTTTTTTTTTTTTTAAAACACACACTCTTCCTGAACCTTACTACTCCCCCTTGCTGAGTGAATTCACCTGTGCACCCCCTGGATAGAAACAACATGCTGAAGCCTAATTTGTCCGCCCCTCCCCCCCTGCCTGTCTAACAGCACAGCAGCCTGTGCAATACTTTATCGAGCGGGCACACGCTGTGCCCTGCACCCTACGTGTCATGCCGCGTGGGGAGAAGAGCGTGTCTCCCTGGCAGACCGCTCCGGTGCTGCTCCCCCTTACCAAGGGAGCTGACACACCGCCGGCTGGACTTAAAGCAACGATGCTGCTGAATGAGGCAGCTACTTATCTGGACCATAGAAAGTCAGGGCCTGGAACTGCCGTGTAGTGCTGCACCCTTGTTGCTCCCTGAGGACGGTATGTAGAGCTCCCACACCATACACTGGAGACGACGTTCACTGTGGGAGGAAACGCCCGGCCAGATATAGTCATCATCGCCCCTCCCACAAATACAGGCCAATGAATCGGCCTTAGCACTTATCCCCAGGACTGTGACTGTGACGAGGGGACATCCTCTGCGTCTGGAGGAAAGAAGGTTTGTACACAAACATAGAAAAGGGTTCTTCACGGTAAGAGCAGTGAGACTATGGAACTCTCTGCCTGAGGAGGTGGTGATGGTGAGTACAATAAAGGAATTCAAGAGGGGCCTGGATTTATTTCTGGAGCGTAATAATATTTCAGGCTATAGCTACTAGAGAGGGGTCGTTGATCCAGGGAGTTGTTCTGACTGCCTGATTGGAGTCGGGAAGGAATTTTTTTCCCCTTAAGTGGGGAAAATTGGCTTCTACCTCACAGGGGTTTTTTGCCTTCCTCTGGATCAACTTGCAGGAAACAGGTCGAACTGGATGGACAAATGTCTTTTTTCGGCCTTATATATTATGTTACTATGTTACTAAGACTGGCATTACCATGTCATTATTTCTGCAACAAGCCCACTACGCACACCTGGGCTATCCCTTGCCTCTTAGGAGGTATCTACGAAATATGTCCATCCTATAGAGCAAGTAATCGTGACGCCAGCTTCGGTCATACCTTCCTCTTGAGGGAACACACAGCCAAAACAATAAAATACAGTGCCTTGAAAAAGTATTCATGCCCCTTGAACTTTTCCACATTTCTTCCCATTATACCCACAAACTAAAATGTATTTATTTGGAATTATATGTGACAGACCAACACAAAGTAGCAAGTATGTGTGAAGTGAAAAGAAAATGATACATGGTTTTCAAAATTTTTGATAAATAAAAATCTGGAAAGTATTGTCTCTACCAGTTGGGTGGTTTGGGTACCCTCTGGAGGCTGACATTTTTGCCCATTCTTCTTTGCAAAATAGCCGAAGCTCAGTCATAATGGATGTAGAGTGTCTCTGAACAGCAATTTTCAAGTCATGCCACAAATTCTCAATGGGAGTTAGGTCCCATTTTGCTTTCAAAAATGGCTTTCTTCTTGCCACTCTTCCTTAAAGGCCAGATTTGTAGAGTATACTACTAGTAGTTGTCCTGTGGATAGATTCTCCCACCTGAGCTGTGGATTTTTGCAGCTCTTCTAGAATGATCATGGGCCTCTTGGCTGCTTCTCTAATTAATGCTCTCCTGGAATGGGCTGTCAGTTTAGGTGGACATCCATTTTCGGATGATGGATTGAACAGTGCTACATAAGATGTTCAGAGATTGGAATATTTTGTTAAACTAACCCTGCTTTATATTTCTGCATAACTTTATCCCTGACCCGTATGGTGTGTTCCTTGGTTTTCATGTTTTAATGCCGTTTGTGGGTGTAACATGAAAAAAGTGGAAAAGTTCAAAAAGGCATGAATACTTTTTTAAGGTACTGTACATAACATTACTATATACATTGCAGATACCCTCAGGTGAGCCATCCTGCACAATGACTGGCTTCAATGGTGACATGACCACTAGCAGCACATTGGCTTGTGGGTGAAATGTCAGGATGACCTTCTCTAAACTTTTGAATGCAAATGTCCAACTATTCAGTGTTTCAGTACTTTTTGCACAACTTGCTGTTGCATAGTAACATATAATCACAGAGTATGTTCACCAGTGTAAAACGTAACCTTTACTGATGATCATTAAAACTCAACAAGATTGTGCCCATAAAAAGCAATTGGCAAAAAGGCTGGGCGGAACAAAGAAAGGAAAAATACCTTACCCTTACACTTGCCCTATCAAGCCCTGCCTAGCAAAAACAGGATGGCCACTTCAATAGGGGCGATCCTATGTCAGGAACCTCCTGATAGGCCCTTTATATCCCTGAAAAGGGATAGATACCGCCACCCGAGAAGAAACCTATTATGACTACAGTCGAACAGTAATTGGTCAATGCATGTATCAGAAAATAATAGTCACAACATAGATAAATAATTGCACATAATATATGCTATCAAATAAACCAGTGGCGTCCAAATATGATCACCAGTGGAAAAAAACAGCATATACCATATGTCCCAGGAATGCGAACTTTGTTCTTACGCGTTTCTCTGAATCGTTCTCTGGGGTCAGTTCATCAGGGGACCACATATAACAGAAAAACTTCACAAATCAAACAATACAAAAATGGAGGCAATAATATGTGTGCAAATCAGATTAAACTATTGTGATAATGCCCATATGATAATGGAAATTCTCATGGCCAAATATGATGCATCTGCATCACACACCCAATGTCCACAATGCTGATACTAAGTAGCCCCTTTTAAAGTATACCGCAGACCAGTTAACTACTGATAGTACTAATATGGCTGTATAAGTAAAATTGGAATACCAGTAGGAAAGGCTAATCAAAGTAACTATTGATATAGCAGATAGCATACCTACATGCAGTCAGCGTCGCTCTAAATACCCGTGCACCGAAAATCGGAAGTCACGTGACCGGACGTCGACGGTGGAATAAAAATACAGGAAGTGAATAGCAGATTTACTGGTAATACAGTAGGAAGGACAAAGAAACCATTGGGCATAGAATTTATGGTACAGATGGCAAAGCTACTGTACCCTACTAATACAAAATGATTGTTTGATTATTGAAAATAACTATTTTACCATAAACAAGTGCCACTTCATACCAGCTAAGACGGGGGATGGAGAGGTAAAATATTGGGAACGTTACTGTCCCACATATTATAGGTATATATTGGGTGCACCATTTGATTATAAGTAGCAACCTACCTCACCCATTGATACAAAAATAACAATAGACGGACTAGTCCAAAAAAAGTCATTATTTAAATAAAACACGCAAAATCAATATTCTCATTAAGACCACAAGGGGTGATAGTATTCAACCTATATGTCCATCTGGCTTCTTTTTGTTTCAAAATGGTGTCAAGATCTCCACCTCTAATACATGTCCTAATTGTCTCTAACACGCAAAATGTCAGCACTCTGACATCACCATTATGTTTCAAAGTCACATGTCTGGAGTTTCTCACATGTTCCATAATCCGTCTCTTAAATGTACGGCATGTTTTGCCTACATACATTGAATTGCACGTACATTTGCAGGGATATAGCACACCCTCGGTGTTGCAGTTAGCAAAAGAGCGGGTATGTATACCCTATGTCCACCAGAGTCTGAAAACTGAGACCCTCTATCAATAAATTGACAAGCTTTACAAAGGCCGCAATGAAAGTATGTCTATTGGTCAGCTATATCTCTTTTTTGTGAGTCTCAAAGTGGCTGTGAACCAAGGTATCTCTTAAGTTGCGCCCACGTCTATACGTAATTACTGGAAAATCTGTAATAACTCTTGAGATGTCTGGATCAGTTTTCAGAAGTGACCAATATTTACCAAGTATATTTCTCACTTCCTGTGCCAAGGAATAAAAAGTTCCAATAATACGTATAGTTTTATCATCTTGTTTTCTGCCTTTGGGGGTTAATAGCGTGGTTCTGTTGCATTTCCATGCAAATTCCCATGCCTGATTTAGCACTTTTCTCCGGTATCCTTTCTCTCGAAATCTCTGATATAGAATGGTGCCCTTTCTCAAAATCCTCATCCATCTTACAGTTCCTCCGTATTCTGAGGAATGTTCTTTTGGGATCCCCTTCCTTAGTGGGGTGGGATAAAAACTCCCCCATTGCAGAAAACTGTTAGTAGAGGTCTCTTTACGATGTAAGGATGTCTGAATCATATTATCTTTTTTCCATAGCCGAATATCTAGAAAAGCAATAGAATCTTTCTGTATCTCATGGGTAAAAAATAACCCAGTATTGTTCTAATTCAATGCCTCGACAAATAGTTGAAAATCTCATTTCTCACTTGACCTCAATATGAGAATGTCATCGATATATCTTACCCACAGTAAAATATGTAAGACCCAGTTAGCATATTGGTCAAAAAACACTATTGTATCCTCCCACAAGCCCAGGAGCAAATAAGCATAAGTTGGGGCACAGGGACTCCCCATAGCGGTGCCCTGAGCTGGTGGTAGTACTTAGAGTCGAATACAAAATAGTTATGGGTCAAGATGAATTCCAGCAAATGAAGAACAAAACTGTTATGGCCCTGGTAATGATTGCTTTTGGTATCAAGGAAATGCTTGGTAGCCCTCAGTCCCATTTGGTGTGGGATGGATGTATAAAAGGCCTCAACATCAATCGAGGCCAGCCACACATCCGCTTCAACCAATATTCCTTCGAGTTTCTTCAGCAGGTCCATCATATCAAGTATATACGAAGTAAGGGATAGAACAAAGGGACAGAGAATTCTATCAATGTAAATACCCGATTTTGAGTCAAATTTCCAACCCCCGAAACTATTGGCCTACCTTTTAGGGGATGTAACCCCTTATGGACTTTAGGAAGTCCATAGAAGTTAGCAATTCTTTGATGTTGGGGGAATGGGTACTTGTACTCATTCCAATCTATCAAGTGATTATCTACAGCCTCCTGTAATACAATCGACAGTTGCAATTGATACTGTGGTAGGATCCCGCACCAATATTTTATAGCTTTTTGTATCAGAGAGGAGTGATAGACACATCTGTTTGTATTGTTTACAGATTAATATCTCAATATCCCCCACACACACTTTATCTGATGATTTAATGATTAAATCCTTTTTCTCACTAAGGTTTTCGAGGCCTGCCATTTCACTAATAGAGTAATTTTTAGGATAATGTGGAGTGTCGACACATTTATCCAAATGTTCCAGATCTCTAATTACTGAGTTTAGAAATAGATCAATATGTGATTTGACCCTTTAGGTGGCATCTTTCTACTTTTATTCCTCAAAGTGGTGAATGGTCCCTTGCCTCTCTCTCTATCATTTTCTTCAATCAAATGTTCAAGATCCTCTACACCCTGAAGATCCTCTACACCCTGAAGATCCACTAGTTCTATTCCTAGTTCTAGAAAATTTTTACGGTTTGTTTGTGTAAACATTTTATGCCAATGGATTTTTCTAATAAATAGATGTAAATCTTTGATCCAATCCAAAACATTAAACCTAGTAGTAGGTACAAACGATAAACCTTTAGATATAATTTTTAATTTAAAGTCTGTTATTGTTGTTCCCGACAGGTTTAAAATCAATGAGGGGTCATAACCCAAATTTTTACCTAAGACAATCGCCCCAAAAAATAAAAAAACCTTGGCTCTCAGACTATAGAGACACTAAAACATGATTTTTGTTGTTTCAGAAATGCTGTTATTGTGTAAAACTGTCATCTCATACCGAAAAAAATGAGCCGCTTCATAACACAGTCGCCCAAACAAAAATAAAAATAAACTATGGCTTTCAGAATATGGAGACACTAAAAAATATTTGGTATTGTCGTGTCCGTAACAACCTGCTCTATAAAAATACCACATGATCTAACCTGTCAGATGAACATAGTAAATAACAAAAAATAAAAACAGTGCCAAAACAGCTATTTTTTGTTACCTTGCCTCACAAAAAGTGTAATATAGAGCAGCCAAAAATCATATGTACCCTAAAATAGTACCAAAAAAACTGACACCTTATCCCGTAGTTTCCAAAATGGGGTCTTTTTTTGGAGTTTCTACTCTAGAGTGCATCAGGGGGTCTTCAAATGTGACATGGCAAGTTAAAATTATCCCAGTAAAATCTGCCCTCCAAAAACCATATGGCGTTCCTTTGCTTCTGCACCCTGCCATGTGCCGGTACAGCAGTTTACGACCACATATGGGGTTTTTCCGTAAAGTACAGAATCAGGGCAATAAATATTGAGTTTTTTGTTTGGCTGTTAAACCTTGCTTTGTTACTGTAAAAAATGGATTAAAATGGAAAATCTGCCAAAAAAGTTAAGTTCGGGAAGTTCGGGTTCGCAGGTTCGGACGAACTTCGCTGCAAAGTTCGAGTTCGTGACCCGAACTTGACCCAGAACTTCACTGAAGTCAATGGGGACCCGAACTTTGGGGCACTAAAATGGCTCTAAAAAAGTCCTGGAAGAGGCTAGAGGGCTGATGGGAAATGAAGCAAAATGGGGGTAAGAGTAGGGCATGTGCCCTGCAAACAAATTTGGATAGGGAAATAACTTAAAATAACATAAAATACATAAAAATTTAAAAGAAACATTCTAAACCTGAGCAAAAGTGAGTGACAGAGCACCTGCCACCCCTCAAACAGAGGATATGTCGGCAACGCCACCATATCTTTCAACGTCACCAAGCATCTCCACACTATCCCATGGAAGCGTTCAGCTGTCCATCTCCCAATCACTGGTGAAAAAGAGAAATAGAAAGAGGAAGTACCCCCCTACCCACCAGCGATCCCTGGCCCTGAATGCCAGGATTTTAAAATTTGAAATGCTGTCATTCTGTCTGGTGGAGATGGATGGAGACTTTTAAAAACTTATGGTGGTGGCTGTCCCACAGTACGTGGCTGCCAGCCGCCACTACTTTTCCAGGCGAGCCATCCCTTCCCTGCACAACCAAGTGGCGGACAAAATCGGGTGTGCACTGCGCAACGCCATCTGTGGCAAGGTCCACATAACCACCAATACATGGACCGGTAAGCACGGGCAGGGAAGTTATATCTCCCTAACAGCAGGCTGGGTAAATGTAGTGGCGGCTGGACCAGAGGCGGATAGCAGTTTGGCACATGTCCTTCCACCCGTACGGATTGCAGGGCATTTCTCTTTGCCTCCTGTTGCCTCCTCCTCCTACTCCGCTTCCTCCTGTACCATCTCCTCATCTGCTCAGCGTAACACCTTCACCACCAACATCAGCACAGCCAGGGGGAACTGTTCTGAAACTCATCTGTTTGGGGGACAAACACCACACCGCGCAGGGGCTCTGGACGGGCATGGAACAACAGACTGATGAATGGTTGGTGCCACTGAGCCACAAGCCTGACCTGGTGGTGTGCGATAATGGGCGAAATCTCGTAGCAGCTCTGGGCCTAGCTGGCTTGACACACATCCCTTGCCTGGCGCATATGCTGAATTTGGTGGTGCAGAAATTCCTGAACACCTGACAGTGAAAATCAGTTAATTAAGCTCTTAGATTCTGGTGGGACAAATTTACTTTTATTGGTGCTTAACCCCTTTGGGACACATGACGTACCGGTACGGCATGTTTCCCGAGTCCTTAAGGACACATGACGTACCGGTACGTCATGAGTTGTTCCGATCACTGCTGCTCAGCCGGCAGTGATCGGAACAAGGTACCTGCTGAAATCATTCAGCAGGTACCTTGTTACAATGCCCAGGGGGTCCTGTGACCCCCATATGAGCGATCGCTGCAAACCGCAGGTCAATTCAGACCTGCGGTTTGCAGCGCTCATTGCGATCTCTGATCCCCGCGGTCTATGACCGCTGGGATCAGAGAGTTAATGCCCCCAAACAGTTTTTAACCCCCTGCAGCCCCCAATCATACTGTGGCTGCGGGGTGCAGGGGGTGGTTGCGGGCGGCGCGAGGCGGGCGGGAGGCGGGCGGTGCGGCGGGCGGGATCGCGATTGCGATCCCCGCCCGCCTTCCCTGTAATCTATCCCTGGTGTCCAGTGAGTTCTATCAGAGTGTCAGCACATTGCTGACACTCTGATAGGAAACGGCTGGCATCTGTGCTGCAGATGCCAGCCGCTTAACCCTTCCGCACCGCGGTCCGCACGGACCGCGGTATGGAAGGGTTAACAGGGAGGGAGCGCTCCTCCCTCTCCCATCGGGGGCTGCTGTGCCTTGCAGCCCCCCAACAGGATGGGATCGAAGAGGAGGGTGCTCCACTCCTTCCTATTCATCACACCCTGCCCAGTTATGGCAGGGGGTGATGGTTGCCATGGAGACAGGACGCTTTCAGAAGCGCCCTGCTCTCCATGGTGCTGAAAGTCTGAATAGACCTGCTAAAGGTCTATTCAGACTTTCTAAAGTACAAAATACAGTACAGTGCACTATATAGTGTACTATACTGTATTATACAGACACCAGATCCACTGGATCTTTCAGAACCAAGTGGGTCTGGGTCAAAAAATGTAAAAAGTGAAAAAAAGTAAAAATGAAACAAACACATAACACTGAATAAAAACTAAAAAAATAAAATACACTACACATATTAGGTATCGCCGCGTCCGTAAAAACCTGCTCTATAAAAATATCACATGACTGAACTCCTCAGGTGAACGCCATAAAAAACCCCAAAAATGGTGTAAATAAGCCATTTTTGGCGCATTACATCACTAAAAGTGTAATACAAAGCGATCAAAAAGGCGTTTGCCTCCCAAAATAGTACCAATCAAACCGCCATCTCATCCCGCAAAAACGAGCCCCTACCTAAAACAATTGGCCAAAAATAAAAAAACTATGCCTCTCAGACTAAAACATGATTTTTTTGTTTCAAAAATGCTTTTAGTGTTAAATGTAAAAAAAAATTAAAAAGTAGACATATTTGGTATCTACACGTCCGTAAGAATCTGCTCTATAAAAATATCACATGACCTAACCCTTCAAGTAAACACTGTAAAAAAAATAATAAAAACTTTGTCAAAAGCCATTTTTTTGCCACCTTACATCACAAAAGTGTAATAGCAAGCGATCAAAAAGTCATATGACCCCCAAATAGTGCCAATCTAACCGTCACCTCCTCCCGCAAAAATGATACCCAACCTGAGACAATTGCCTAAAAACTGAAAAATATATGGCTCTCAGACTATGGAGATACTAAAACATGTTTTTTTTCATTCAAAAGGATATTATTGTGTAAAACCAAAATAAATAAAAAAGTATACATATTATGTATCGCCGCGTCCGTAAGGACCTGCTCTATAAAAATATAACATGACCTAACCCCTCAGATGAACGCTCGTAAACATAAAAATAAAAACGTTGTCAAACAAGCCATTTTTTTGTCACCTTACATCACAAAAAGTGTAATAGTAAGCGATCAAAAAGTCATATGCACCCCAAGATGGAGCCAATCAAACCGCCATCTCATCCCGCAAAAAATGAGCCCCTACATAGGACAATCGCCCAAAAAAAATATATATATGGCTCTCAAACTATGGAGACACTAAAACATGATTTTTTTTTGTTTTAAAAAATTATATTATTGTGTAAAACTTATATAAATAAATAAAAAGTATACATATTATGTATCGCCGCGTCCGTCACAACCTGATCTATATAAATAACACATGACCTAACCCCTCAGCTGAACACAGCAAAAAAAAAAAAAAATACGGTGTCAAGAGCCATTTTTGTCACCTTACATCACAAAAGTGTCATAGAAAGCGACCAAAATGTCATATGCACCCCAAGATGGTGCCAATCAAACCGCCATCTCATCCCGCAAAAAATGAGCCCCTACATAACACAGTCGCCCAAAAAAATAAAATAAAACTATGGCTTTCAGAATGTGGAGACACTAAAAAAATTATTTTCAAAAGGCTTTATTATGTAAAACTGAAACAAAAACCCCAAAAAGTAGTCATATTTGGTATTGTCGCGTCCGTAACAACCTGTTCTATAGAAATAGCACACAATCTAACCTGTCAGTTCAACTATGTAAATAACAAAAATAAAAACAGTCCCAAAACAGCTATTTTTTTGCAAATTTTCCATCCAATCCATTTTTGCAGTAACAAAGCAAGGGTTAACAGCCAAGCAAAACTCAATATTTATTGCCCTGATTCTCTTGTTTGCAAAAACACCCCATATGTGGTC
Organism: Bufotes viridis; assembly: GCA_033119425.1. Lineage (NCBI taxonomy): Eukaryota > Metazoa > Chordata > Amphibia > Anura > Bufonidae > Bufotes > Bufotes viridis. The sequence goes on along the minus strand of JAKVIS010000155.1, from coordinate 77,130 downwards.
GTAAACTACTGTATGGCCAAACGGCAGGGCACAGAAGGAAGGGAACGCCATATGGTTTTTGGAAGGCAGATTTTGCTGGACTGGTTTTTTGACACTATGTCCCATTTGAAGCCCCCCTGATGCACCCCTACAGTAGAAACTCCAAAAAAGTGACCCCATTTTGGAAACTACGGGATAAGGTGTCAGTTTTGTTGGTACTATTCTAGGGTAAAAATGATTTTTGGTTGCTCTATATTACACTTTTTTTGAGACAAGGTAACAAAAAATAGAAATTCGGAAATTTCATCTCCATTTGCCAATAACTCTTGTGGAACACCTAAAGGGTTAACAAAGTTTGTAAAACTGGTTTTGAATACATTGAGGGGTGTAGTTTCTTAGATGGAGTCACTTTAATGGAGTTTCTACTCTAGGGGTGCATCGGGGGGCTTCAAATGGGAGATGGTGTCAAAAATCCAGTCCAGCAAAATCTGCCTTCCAAAAACCATATGGCGCTCCTTTCCTTCTGCGCCCTGCAGTTTGGCCATACAGCAGTTTACGACCACATATAGGGTGTTTCTGAAAACTACAGAATCGGGGCAATAAAAATTGAGTTTTGTTTGGCTGTTAACCCTTGCTTTGTTACTGGAAAAAATGGATTCAAACGGAAAATTTTTCAAAAAATCGAAATTCTGAAATTTTATCTTTATTTGCCATTAACTCTTGTGGAAAACCTAAAGGGTTAATGACGTTTGTAAAATCAGTTTTGAATACCTTGAGGGGTGTAGTTTCTAGAATGGGGTAATTTTTGGGTGGTTTCTATTATGTAAGCCTCACAAAGTGACTTCAGACCTGAACTGGTCCCTAAAAGTGGGTTTTTGAAAATTTCTGAAAAATTTCAAGATTTGCTTCTAAACTTCTAAGCCTTGTAACGTCCCCAAAAAATGAAATAGCATTCCCAAAATGATCGATACATGAAGTAGACATATGGGGAATGTAAATCAATAACTTTTTTTGGCAGTATTACTATGTATTATAGAAGTAGAGTAATTGAAACTTGGAAAATTGCAAATTTTTCAACATTTTTGGTAAATTTGGTATTTTTTTATAAATAAAAATGAAATTTTTCGACTTCATTTTACCACTGTCATGAAGTACAATATGTGACGAAAAAACAATCTCAGAATGGACTGGATAAGAAAAAGCGTTTTAAAGTTATCACCACATAAAGTGACAATGGTCAGATTTTGAAAAAATGGCCTGGTCCTTAAGGTGAAATAGGGCCGTGTCCTTAAGGGGTTAAGGACCGCTGCGGCCTGAGCTGCAGATGTGACAGGTAAATAACTTTTTAAATTTGTCGGTTAGATTGTTGGGTAACATTTCCACGGTTATCAGGACTTTTTATTATAAATCGTAACAAAAGCTATACATTTCAAAAAGAGAAAATTAACCTGACCAGCCTCCACACTACATCCCCCCCCCCACACTCAAACCACTCATTAATGCCCATTCACAAATCATTTACAAATTTACTTATAAACATATTTATCAGAACTGTGATAAATACATAGTAACATAGTTTATAAGGCTGAAAAAAAAACACCTGTTCATCCAGTCCAGCTTGTTATCCTGTAAGTTGATCCAGAGGAAGGCTAAAAAAAACTGTTAGGTAGAAGCCAATTTTCTTCACTTTAGGGGAAAAAAAATTCATCCCGACTCCAATCAGGCAATCAGAATAACTCCCTGGATCAACTCCTATCTCTAGTAGCTATAGCAGGTAATATTATTACGCTCCAGAAATACATCCAGGCCCCTCTTGAATTCCTTTATTGTACTCACCATCACCACCTCCACAGGCAGAGAGTTCCATAGTCTCACTGCTCTTACTGTAAAGAATTCTCTTCTATGTTTGTGTACAAACCTTCTTTCCTCCAGACGCAGAGGATATCCTCTCGTCACAGTCCTGGGGATAAATAGATAATGGGAGAGGTCTCTGTACTGACCCCTGATATATTTATACATAGTTATTAGACCTCCCCTCGGTTGTCTTTTTTTGAAACTGAATAACCTTAATTTTGATACTCTTTCTGGGTATTGTAGTCCACCTATTCCAGTTATTTCTTTAATTGCCCTCCTCTGAACCCTCTCCAGCTCTGCTATATCTTGCTTGTTCACAGGAGCCCAGAACTGTCCACAGTACTCCATGTGTGGTCTGACTAGTGATTTGTAAAGTGGCAGGACTATGTTCTCATCCGGGCATCTATGCCCCTTTTAATGCAGACCATTATCTTATTGGCCTTGGCAGCAGTTGCCTGACACTGGTTTCTGCAGCTTAGTTCACTAAAATTCCTAAGTCCTTTTCCATGTCAGTGTTACCCAGTGTTTTACCATTTGGTATGTTCGGGTGACTTGCATTTTTCCTTCCCATGTGAATAACCTTACTTTTGTCAGTGTTAAACCTCATCTGCCACTTCTCTGCCCAAGCCTCAAATCTATCCAGATCCATCTGTAGCACTCAGTATACTGTCCACTTCTGTTTTAATTAATTTAAACAGTTTAGTGTCATCTTCAAAAATTGATATTTTACTGTGCAAGCCTTCTACAAGATAATTAATAAATATATTAAAGAGAATAGGGCCTAATATTCACCCCTGAGGTACCCCACTAGTGACAGTGACCCAATCTGAGTGTGGGAACCATTAATAACCACCCCCTGTTTTCTATCACTGAGCCAGTTACTTACCCACATACAGACATTTTTCCCCAGTCCAAACATTCTCATTTTATATGCTAACCTTTTATGTGGTTCAGTATCAAATGCTTTGGAGAAGTCAAGATATACGACATCTATTGATTCATTGCTGGCAAGGGTAGAACTTAGCTCCTCATAGAAAATGATTAAATCAGGCTACTATTACACCTGCGTTTGGTGCGGATCCGTCTTGTATCTGTACAGACGGATTCACACCGATAATGCAAACGCTTGTATCCGTTCAGAACATTATCATTATCATGAACAAGGTCAAAAGGGATCGGTCCTGAACACCATTGAAAGTCAATGAGGGACTGATCCGTTTTCAATTGCACCAAATTGTGTCAGTAAAAACTGATCCGTCCCCATTGACCTACATTGTAAGTCAGGATGGATGCGGCTCTGCATCGTCAGACGGACACCAAAATGCTGCAAGCAGTGTTTTGGTGTCTGCCTCCAGAGCGGAATAGAAGCAGAACGGAGCCAAATTGATGCATTCTGAACGGATCCTTATCCATTCAGAATGCATTGGGGCTAAACTGATCCATTTTGGGCCGCTTGGGAGGGCCCTGAAACGGATCTCACAAGCGGACCCAGAAACGGCAGTGTGAAAGTAGCCTTAGTTTGACATGACTGATCCCTCATGAAGCCATGCTGATATTGCGTTATTGTCTTATTTTCATTGGGGTACTCCAATATAGCATCTCTTAGAAAACCTTTACACAGTTTACCCACGACAGATGTTAAACTTACCAGCCTATAGTTTCCGGACTATGTTTTTGGACCTGTTCTGGGCTCCTGTGAAAAAGCGAGATATAGCAGAGCTGGACTACAGGTTGACTATAGGTGGACTACAGTACCCAGAAAGAGTATCAAAATTTGGGTTATTCAGTTGAATGTTGGCACCACATTTGCTATGCGCCAATCCTGAGGAACACTCCCTGTCAGTATAGAGTCCTTAAATATCAGAAATAAGGGTCTGGCTATGACAATACTTAATTCTCTTAGAATATGGGTGTGTATGCCATCTGGTCCCAGCAATTTGTCTATTTTAAGATACTGCTGTACTTTTTCCTGGTTCAGACAGGGCACTTTGAATGGGGAATTTACTTTTACATTCTGCAGTTTATTTTCCTCAGTGAATACAGTGGAGAAAAAAATATTTTATAGCTTTGCTTTCTCCTCATCACTCTCTGCAACTCCCCCCTCATTACTCTGTAAAGGGCTGACACCTTCAGATTTATACTCTTTACTATTTATTGCGCTCAGTCTCTAGTTTGGCTGATTTTATTTGTCTTTTACATATTCTATTTTATTTCCTTATAGTTTTTCAATCCTTCCTCGCTACCCTCCTGTTTTAGTGATTTAAATGCTTTATTTTTGTCATTTATTGCTTTCTTTAGATTTCTATTTAAACTCCAGGCACATTTAAGAGAGGTGAGAGGCAACCAAGTGTCATGTCAGACCAATAGAAACTATTTATATCAGTGTAGTCTGTGTGCTACATGACCTGCAAGTCTACCTGACCACAGGCATGATCATCTTGCATGGGCAAGGGAGCATCTACAGTGAAAGAGGGACCAGTGGGCCTCAGTGCTGTTCACTGATGAAAGTCGATTCACACTGAGCAGAAATGATGGCCGCCAACAATGTTGGAGACAGTAAGGAGAGCGCTATGCATCAGCCACTGCCTTTGGTGGTGTGAGCAGGTGTGTCTAGTCAATACACTTTCTGAATTGTACAGTAACAAGCACATACTACGTGAATAACATAATTAATCCAGTCATTGTGCCTATGCGTGAACAACACAGACCTAATTTTATCTTCATGGACGATAATGCGCCAGCTCATCAAGGTCGCATCATTAGGGAACAGCTGCTGGAGATCGGAAATCCTCAAATGGAGTGGCCTGCACTTTCTCCAGACCTGAATCCCATTGAAAACCTATGGGATCAGCTGAGTCGCCGTGTAGAGACTCGTAACTCTGTACCCCAGAACCTCAATGACCTGAAGGCCGCTCTTCAAAAAGAGTGGGATGCCATGTCTCAGCAGACAATAAGTAAACTTGTGAACAGCATGCTGTTGTCAAGCTGTAATTGATGCTCAAGGCCACAAGTTTTTGAGACATTGACATTTTTTGTGAGGTTATACTCACCACTGTTGTTGGCTTTTGCTTCAATAAATTGTTTGAGATTTGAGGAAATCACCACTGCATCCTTTACTTAAATGCTCTACGTTCATGATATAATATCACTGTAGCATGAGCGTTTTATGTTTTTCATAAATTTTACCCGAAAGCAAAATTTCCCTAACTTTTTGTAGTATTCTACACTATTGATATATTTGTGTCATGACAGCTGTTAAAGGGATTCTGTCACCTCTGATAACACAAATTCAGCTTTTAAACCAGTCATGCTCCACAGATTACCTTGAATCGGCTTTGCTTTTCTGTAATGTAATCCGTCCAGTAGTTTTGCTGAAAAGCGACTTTTATAAATATGCTAATTAATCCTGAAGGTGCCTAGAGGGGCGTTATCTGCCACTTTGTGTGCCCAGTAATGCCCCCTTGCAGTGCCCAAAACCGGCTCCTTACTCACTAAAACACGCCTTCCTCCTGAATCCCTAACCGCTCACAGCGTCTCATAAGGACAACAACTGTCCATAAACCCTCTAATCTGTTATTGCCAAGTAATAATATTCCTTGAGCACCCCCCCAAAAAACATAATAAAAATTGTCCAAGAAAAAAAGTTAGTCACCCAGCTAAAGACATACCTAAGCAAAAACTATATGGCTGACTGTGATTGCTTTCTTTTTGGTCTGCATCCGATCCACATTTTTTTCGGATTGAATGCGGACCCATTAATTTCAATAGGGATGCAAAAAATGCAGATAGCATACCGTTCCGCTGCCCCACAAAAAAGAACTTGTCCTATTCTTGCCCATTTTGAGGACAAGATCAGGCATTGTTACAGTGGAAAAAATGGCGCAGTGTTAAACAGGCAGGAAGTGCTCAAACCCAAATGCAGTTTTTCCTTCTATATACAGGGGAGCAGATCCTGTACTTATAGCCTGTTGCTAATGGTACTTGTAGTCCGTTGCTATGCAAAAATGCATACATTGGAGGATGCCCGCAGCGGACCACAAGTACCACAATAGACGTCCTACAAAAGATGGCAATTGTGTGGATGTGATAAACAATATAACAATATCAATTGATAAAACAGGTGCACTCTGCGGTCTTACTAAAAACTCATACTGATGTTAAAATTGAGAGATTAGCCAACATATCCTACTGTGGAGGACATGTTTGAGCCCAAGCACCGCGCCAAGGTTTCTCAAGTAGCTCGGGACCTAACACTCACCTACCTGTGCAGTATGGGCAATACCAGGGGCCAGTGTGCGAATTACAGGAGCGTAAAGGCCGACTCCAACCTCCAGCATGTAACCATGCTTACAATGAGAGGAGGGAAGAGGGAGGAGGCTGTGAGCCCCACCCAAGACTGGCAGATATGGCCCAGGCCTCACAGGTGCACTAAAATGTAGCCTGTGGATGAAAATCAGGCACATTTACGTAGGGGTTTATAAACATCCAAGCATCTCTATATACAAAACAACTGAAAAAATGGTGTGGTGTTAAACCTGCAGGAAGTGCTCGAACCCAAATGCAGTTGTTACAGTGGGTCCACAAAAAAACTGATGCAACATGGATGCCATCCGTCTTTTTGCTGCTGTCACCCCAAAAATTATAAAACAGTTTTTTCAGCGTTGTATGCAAATGTGCACTGTGGCACAACAGTACTGGTTTATTAACCCAATGACAGAAATGCACTATGTCACCCCAAAAATTATAAAACAGGTTTTTCAGCGTTGTATGCAAACGTGCTATGTGGTTCGACAGTACGGGTTTATTACAGCAATTACAGAAATGCACTATGTCACAGCACAATTTTAAAATAGGTTTTTCAGCGGTGTATGTAAACGTGATCTGTGGTATGACAGTATGATTTATTCCCCCAACTACAGAAATGTACTATGTCACCGCAAAATGTTAAAATAAGTTTTTTAGTGGTGTATGCAAACGAGTTTATTACAGCAACTACAGAAATGCATAAAATAGGTAATGTAGGGGGACTTGACCTGCCAGAAAAAAGGAATTTTTTCTCCACTGAGCTACCAAAAAATAATTAGACTGATGTCCCTGGCAGGCTGGCACATGCAGTTCCAAGGACACTGCAGTTGCTAAAATGGCCACTGACCCCCACCTCAGTAACAGATGGATTAAAAATTATTTTGCATCATTGGGCTCAGGGCTGGGTACAAATATGTAGCATAACACCCTCAATAATTGCTGTAGTTTGAAGAGTTAACACCACCAAGTTGAACAGATTTCTTCCCTAATCTCTCCCTGAGAGCACCAGCAGCAGCCTGTCCCTACACTGAGAGCAGCAAAGTGACGTGCGGCGCTACGTGACTCCAGCTTAAATAGAGGCTGGGTCACATGCTGCACTTAGCCAATCACAGCAATGCCAATAGTAGGCATGGTTGTGATGGATTCTTAGGGCAAGTAGTGAAACGCTTGTTCATTGGCTGCCCTGCAGTCTTTCCTATTGAGGTTATAGAAAGCTTTGCCGACCTGTTAAATCCAATAAACACCTGTGCAATGAATCACCTGCTGCAAACATTTTAGGAACAAGGCCATCTACTAGTGTAGTTAAGATACTGGTGATTACATAAGACACACACAACACCTACAAGATAGAGCAGAAAAAAATGATACATTAAACCCCATGTTGGATGACTTTTGTAGACCACAAGGACCTGATTACCTGGTTACTATTTGCACCATTTGTGTGTTTGTTTTATACACTCTCTTAAAGGGGTTATCTCATGACTAATGTAAAAAAATGAATCATATAATACATGATGGTCTCTTTCTAAGAAAGCAAGAACCAGCCCTGTACCTCACATGGATCCAAAGATCTCCCCATGCATTGCTCTGCTAAGATTTATATCAAGCTGGCAGCTCAAGTGGAGTGTCTTTCCTGCTGCACCTCAGGGGTCGTGTCCATTGTGCTACAGCTCTCTCCCTTTGACAGCTCAGGAGGCAGTTGAAGGATGAAACCGGGCATGTGTGACCATCTCAGTAAGCCGGACAAAGGAATAAGAAAGCAGGTGGCACTACACAGACGCATTTTATTGAATAACTCAGTGGCTATGCTAAGATCCAGGTGCTGGTTTGCAAACTGTAGAATATTTTTCATAGGACAACCCCTTTAATTGCCATTTGCCACATGTAAACTATACACATTGATATGATACCTGCCATCCCAATTATATTCCAAACTTATGTACCTTTACCTGTCAGAGATGAGACAAGATTCCCCAATTATTAAAACCAATTAGGGTACCTACACATGGGTGGAGGTAAACATGCTGAAGATCCATACAAATTTCTGTGATGATTTATGTGTCACTTTACTTGCTGTTTTTGGTGCGATGTGATGCTGTTTTGCAGCAGATCTCACCCTTCTATTGGAAAGAGTGAAATCCGCACCAAAAATTGCAAACATAGTTGACGTGCTGATTTCAAAATTCATACGGCAGGTCAATTTTTGCATGGAAGAAAGAAGTAAAGAGTACATGAGAGTTGTCTAATCCCATACACTCTGCTGGTACTCTATTCAACTGTGGTTTTCACAGAAAATAATCCATTTAGTAAAATCATATGTAATCCGCAACAATTTCAGGTAGCCTTACTCCATTCACCAATCTTCAAGACTTTAATATACCAGTCTTTAGGATAGGTCTATAAGACCTCCAGTCAGCTTTTTTTCAGAAGTTCCGGTGTGCTGGAGGGCACCAGAACACCTCAGCTGCTTACACTGTGTAAGGGTCATGCCTACTTTCTTCAGGAACAGCACTGTAGTATCAGTCATGACTACTATACAGTGTATGTAGCTGTGGTGTTCCAGTGCTTGGTTCAGGTGCACAGCAACTCCTGTAAAAAGTTAATTGACAAAGCTGTTGGGGGTCAGACCTCCCGATCTCCTATTGATGACTTATCCTAAGGAAAGATTATTGATGTTGAATGCCTTATGTTCAGTTCTCCCCCTTAGTCCCTTATGTCAAGTGGACGCTAAGCTACCAATGCCATATGGCTTACAATGTTCCATACTATAGGAATAAGAGGCTCTCTGATGTTAATATTAGGGATGAGTGGAACCGTGGATGTTCGGGTTTGGCCGAACTTTGTTTTAAAGTTCGTTTCAGGTCACAAACTCGACCTTGAACCCCAAACCCCATTGAAGTCAATGGGGACCTGATCTTTGGGGCTGAAAAATGGCTGTAAAAAAAGTCATACAAAGGGCCAGAGGGCTCCAAGAGGAACCAAAATGGGGTTAAGAGCAGTACAATTGCCCTGAAAACAAATGTGGATAGGAAAATGACTTAAACTAACATAAATACATAAAAATGGAAAGTTGAGGAAGCTGTAGACATGGCAGTGTAGGTAGGAGAGGCGGAGGAGGAAGCCAACACTGTTTTTGTGTTTTTTGGGGGTTTTTTTCAAAAAATTTTGTTTTTTTTTGGTCTGTTGATTCTGTGTGTGACCTATAGCCATTTGTTGGGGTGCAACCGGTATACCTATCTACTCTGCCAACATAACAAATAATAATCTTGAGCCAGGTGGTGAAGGTGTCAGTGGAGGAGGTGGATGTGGCGGTGTGGGTGGAAGAGGTGGAGGAGGTAGACAACATTTTTTTTTTGTTTTGTTTTTAATTATTAAATATTTTTTTTTGGTTTATGGAGGTTTAAGAGAACACACAAACTGCGCTGGAGTATTACATTGGCTGGGTGTGGCCAGTATACTTTTCTACTCTGCCCAATGTGCAGGACAAGTCCTGTGGGATCCATGCCTGGTTCATTTTAATGAACGTGAGCTTGCCCACATTAGCTGTGGCCAGGCGCCTGTCCATGATCACACTCCCTGCCATGCGAAACACACGTTCTGAAAATACACTTGCCTTAGGGCAGGCTAGCACCTCCAAGGTGTAAAGAGTAAGCTCAGATCATGTGCTCAATTTAGAGACCCAGAAATTAAATGGGGAACACCCATGTTGCTGAAACGCTGACTCCTGCTAAATCGTTCTGTACCAGATGCTGGTGCTGGATGTTGTGATGTGCTGACAAAGCTTTTCCACATTTTGGCCATGCTAACCCTCCCTTCTGAGGTGCCCCAGCTACGTTGACGACTTTCTCCTCTGCTTCCACTGAGCCCCCACTGTCAGATGGGAACATCGTCAGTAGTGCGTCTACCAGCGTAAGCTTGTACTCGTGCATCTTCCGATCACGCTCCAGTGACGAAAGTAAGGATATCTCGTTGTCCTTGTAGCGGGCAGCTACGCAGCCAATAAACGTGCAGGGAGGTACTGGCACCACTGTAATGCCATGTTGGCTACTGGCATTACAGTGATTGGCTGGCCGGAACTCGTCATCAGGTGCTACATAGCACCCGATGACACGTGTTCGGCTCAGTATTAGTTAGGGAGAGCTGAGCATAGGAAGGGACAGACATTGTAGGGAGTGTTATTGAAAGATTTTTATTACAAAAACTTTTCAGATACCCAAAACTCCTTTTAAAGACTATTGTGTGTGACAGCAGCAATATATGTTTGTAGCGCAACCTGTGCTAAATTTCTCAGTCTTAGGGAGAGCTGTGCATAGGAAGGGACAGACAGTGTAGGGAGTGTTATTGGAAGATTTTTATTACAAAAACTTTTCAGAGACCCAAAAGTCCTTTTAAGGACTATTGTGTGTGACAGCAGCAATATATATTTTTAGCGCATCCTGTGCTAAATAGCGTCTAATAGGCCACTGCGGACAGTTAAATTATCCGCGCATCTCCTATGTAAAGTGTGCGCACTCCAAAAATATCTGTGACATTCAGTAAACTTTTTCAATAGACGGTGTCCCTTGCGGACAGTTACATTACTGGCGCAAATTTTGCAGTGTAACGTGTACGCTGAAAAATGTATCAGTGTCATACAGTGTACTTTTTTAATAGACGGTGTCCGCTGCGGACAGTGACATTACCTGCGGAACATCTGTAGTGTAACGTGTGAGCTGAAAAAATGTATATGTGACATACAGTGTACTTTTTCAATAGACGGTGTCCGCTTTTGAGAGAGACATTACCAGGGGTATATCTCCAGTGTAACGTGTGCGTTTAAAAAATTTATCTGTGACATACAGTGTACTTTTTCAATAGACTGTGTCCGCTTCTGACAGTGACATTACCAGGGGACCATCTCCAGTGTAACGTGTGCATTTAAAAAATCTATCTGTAACATACAGTGTACTTTTTCAATAGACGGTGTCCGATGCAGACAGTGACATTAGCTGGGCCAGATCTGCAGTGTAACATGTGCGCTGAAAAAATTTATCTGTGACATACAGTGTACTTTTTCAACAGACGGTGTCTGCTTCTGAGAGTGACATTAGCAGGGGAACATCTAAAGTGCAACGTGTGCGTTAAAAAAAAATTATCAGTGACATACAATGTACTTTTTCAATAGACAGTGTCCGCTTCTGAGAGTGACATTACCAGGGGAACCTCTAAAGTGTAATGTGTGCGTTTAAAAAATGTATCTGTGACATACACATGTACTTTTTCCGTAGACACTGCGAACAGTGACATTACCTGTGGTACCTGTCCTCTATATGTAGCATCCCCAAGTCAGAGCAATGTGTGGGACTAACCTGGGGAATGCCAGTGATGGAGAGGCCGGCACGCTGTTCCTCTGGGGCACTCTCTGGGTTCTGGAGGGACACAGCCAGGTGCAATGTGAGGTGCCCTTGGTGTTGTAGATTAACATGCCTATGGCTAAGTCCCTGATGTTTCGTGACGCCAGTGCCAGTAAACGGTGGCACACCGTATTTATAGTGGGAATAATGGAGGTGCAGACTTGTATCTTGAAACAGAATTCCAACTTTACTGAAACAGTGGTAATACAGAAGGCACTCTCTTAAACAGTTCTTTTGCAGACAATTGGCTTTGGTACAATCTCAATTACAGCAGGCTTATATCCAGCAAGGTAAACAGAGGGTTAAATAACAGGACTTTTGAATTGCAGGTGAACCTTACTTTCTTCCTGGCTTGTCCTGACTGGCAATTATACTTCAAGGCCCCAATGCCCTACTTCTGGCTTATATCCTTGAATCTCCAGTTTGCTGCGTACCTCCTCTGACATTACAGTACCTCTTGCTCTAGGGATTGCCTCAGCTTGACTCCTGCTGACTTGCCTAGGCCCGTGACATGTGGCCTTCACAGACTCCAGGGTCTGCACTAACTCTAGCCTGCCCTGGCCTAGCTATATATAGCCCTACTCAACAGTTCCCCTAGTGGTCTAACACCTACATAACAATCCTCACATTACTGCAGGCCATTACATGTAAGCCACTTAAAGGTACATAACATTATTGGTAGTAAACGGGTATTAAAGTGCCCGTATACTGCATACCCCACGACTTTAAACTGAGTACGACCTCGTACTCCAACAGGGGCCCACCCAACTGGATTCTTCTCCTGAAAGACACAAAACACATGCAGGCATATACAGACACATATGAATGACATCTGCATAAATAATCATATCAGGTCCAGCTGGAAAAGGTGAAGCGCGGTGACAAGGGGCGACGTCCTCTGCTTGCAGGCTGTTAATGCAGAACTGTGATGCTGACCTGGTACAGCAAATCAATGGTTAACACCAGGATAGTCCATAAGAGAATGCATGAGTCCATAATAAGAACATAATAAAACATCACATAGTCCATATGAAAATGCATAAGTCCATAATAAGAACATATCACAGAGGCTCGCACATAGGGAGTCCATATCTGGGCACAAACTTAAAAAGGATGATGCTCACACAGAGGTTTCCTGTCGGGAAACACTTCCAGTACAGTCATAGTCTTCAAAACGTACTGGTAAGCGCCCTTGTAGACCGGGTAGACCTCCTTAGAGCCAAGGTCTCCTCTTGTCCGGGTACAGGGGGACAAGAAGGATCCACGTCAGTGGGACCCCTTTCAGTAGCACCCTGAGCTGGGCCTGCTACGGTTGCAGGTTCAGCAGGTGCCGGGGCAGGCACCCCAAAGTTTAACCAGGGTGTAAGGAACCAGTGAAGCGGCTCAGGATCATTCAGCAAGTCCGCTATGGCCTGCATAGGTTCAGCAGGCCGAGCAATGGAATCTGACTCAGAAGACTCGGATCCGGAATCTCCAACGACAGTCTCCTTGTCAATACAGAGTTTTAGGCGGTTTCTGTGAACAATTTGGGAACCCTTACCCTCTCTGGTGACCTCATAGGTATGAGTTTCAGCATTAGGGATGGCAGATACAAGATAGGGAGTCCTCTCCCATTTACTGTCCAGTTTACTGGTGCGGTGATTGTTCTTTAACCACACTGTATCCCCCACAGCCAAGGGCTCTGCATGGGCCGCCAAATCATAGTCTTTTTGTTGTCGCTCCCGGGCACCTTCCATGCGCTCCTGGACAATTTCTTTGGCATTAAGCAGGCGCCTTTGATGTTCCGTTACCCAGTCAGTTTTAGGCAGGGGATTAATGTCATCCAGCACTTGTACATCCAGGGAATGATCTGCAGGCAATTTACCCTGACGCCCAAACAACAGGTAGAAAGGAGTGTATCCAGTGGAACAATGGATAGTATTATTGTACGTATACATGAGCTGTGGTAGCAGGTTAGGCCAATCTCCTCTGGTCTCAGGAGGCACGGCTCTCAACATTTCAATCAAGGTCTGATTCATCTTTTCACAGAGTCCATTACCTTGTGGATGATAGGCCGTGGTCCGGACCTTTTGGCAATTGTGTAGTCGGCACAGCTCCTGGAACAGATGAGACTCAAACGCAGACCCCTGGTCGGTGAGGATCTTTTCTGGGCAGCCGTAAGGCAGGAGGAAGTGTTTCCAGAACAATTCAGCTGTCGTCTTGGCTGTCAGGTCTTTCACAGGCACTGCTACGGCAAACTTAGTGAAATGGTCAATAATAGTCATAGCATAGGTATACCCTGAGTGACTGGGCTCCAACTTTACGTGATCAATAGCAACCAGTTCAAGAGGGGCGGTACTTATAATAGGGTGCAGCGGTGCTCTCTGATCATGATGTTCACCTCTCTTTAGGGCACAGGCTGTACATTCCCGACACCACTTCTCAATGTCCTCTCTTATTCCAACCCAGTAGAACCGCCTACGGACAGTGGCCTCAGTCTTTTGAACCCCAAAATGTCCAGACCTGTCATGATACATTTCTAAAACCATACCTGCATCACGACGTGGGATGAGGATCTGGTGCACTCTGTCATTTGACACTGGATCCAGGCTTCGTCGCAGCAACAGGCCTTTTTGAAGGAAAAGTTGTTGACGTTGCCTCCACAATTTGATGAGTTCTGGGTCTGCGGTCTTTCGCCGAATTCTTTCAGGGGTTCTGCCACTGATGAAGAAGTCCAGCAGTTCACCGAGAACTCTACTCTCTGATTGCAACTTAATCCATTTTTCTTCTCTGGATGCAGGCTTATCAAAGGATGGAGGGTCAGAGGTTCCATTGTTGGCAGCTTGAGCTTGGTCCTGTTGAGCAAACCGGTTATAAAATGCTGGCATCTCTACATCTTCCCAGGCATCCCGTATGTCATCTGGTGCTATTTCAGTGGGGAGCCTTGACAGGGCATCAGCATTATCGCTTGAACGGCCAGCCCGGTATTTTACAGTGAAGTCGTAATTAGCAAGGCGGGAGGCCCATCTCTGTTCTAAGGCCCCAGTTTAGCGGTATTCAGGTGAGCCAGAGGGTTGTTATCAGTGAATGCAATAAATGGAGTGGCAGCCAAATAGTCTTTGAATTTTTCCGTTACCGCCCACACTAAGGCCAGAAACTCCAATTTGAAAGAACTATAATTCTGATCATTCTTTTCAGCTCCCTTTAAGGACCGGCTGGCGTAAGCTATTACTCTCTCTCTTCCCTCTTGTACTTGAGCTAGCACTGCTCCCAGGCCTTTCTTACTGGCATCTGTGTAAAGGTGAAATGGCTTACTGTAATCTGGGTACCCCAGCACGGGAGGTTCAGTCAACTTTTTCTTTAACAACTGAAATGCAATCTCCCTCTCTTCATTCCATTCAATGGGGACAGGAGTCTTTGGGCTCTTTTTGGTTGTCCCCTCAGGAGTTCCTGGATTGGATCCGCTATTTGAGCGAAGTGGGGATAAAGCGCCGGTAGTAGCCAGCGAAGCTAAGGAAGCTCCTCACTTCTTTCACCGTAGTAGGGACCGGCCAATTTCGGACAGCAGCTAGCTTATCAGGATCAGGCTGAACTCCCTCTGCGCTTACAACATGTCCCAGGTATTTTACAGCAGGTTTAAGCAGGTGACATTTGGACGGTTTAATCTTGAGGCCGTATTTAATAAGGATTTCAAACACCTCAGCTAAATGCTTTAAATGGTCCTCATACGTTTTAGAATAGATGATAACGTCATCCAGGTACAACAGCACTGTCTCAAAGTTCTTATGGCCTAAGCACCGCTCCATTAATCTTTGAAAGGTCCCGGGGCATTACACAGTCCAAATGGCATGCAATTAAATTCAAACAGGCCCATAGGGGTGGTGAAAGCAGTCTTTTCCCTATCCTCAGGGGCCATGGGCACTTGCCAATATCCGCTGGTTAAATCTAAGGTGGAGAAATAGGCGGAGGAGCCTAGAGCAGTTAGAGACTCCTCAATACGTGGCAATGGATATGCATCTTTGTGAGTGATCTGATTTATCTTTCTATAGTCTACACAAAACCGGATACCACCATCTTTCTTTTTACTAAAACCAGGGGTGCAGCCCAGGGACTACGACTGTCCCGGATTACGCTTGAGTCTTTCATTTCTTGGATCATCTCTTTAACAGTTTGGTATGAAGTTGGTGGTATGGGTCTATACCTCTCTTTGATGGGAGGATGAGAGCCAGTGGGTATGGTGTGTTGGATGACACTGACCTCTCCATAGTCCGTTGCATGCTTACTGAAGGCTTGATGGTGTTGCTTTACTAGGTTCAGGAGTCCCTCTAGTTGATGTTGCGGGGTAGTTTCGTCCCCGACATGGAGTTCCTTCCACCAGGGCACTGGAGAGTCGTCCGCAGGAAGAGGTCCTCGAGTGGCAGCTGGTGGCTTCTCGGTGACAGGCAGGCGGATGACATCCTGGAAGGATACCTGGGAAAGCTGGGCAACAGGACAGTGCTTAGTAAGCACAGCAGGATGATCGCTGAGGTTAATCAGACGGACAGGTACTTTACCTTGAGAGACGGTCGCCAGGCACTTGGCAGCTCTCACATATGGGTAGTTCTCCATCTGGACAGGTTCCACCAGGGCCGGATAGTCTTGGCCCTGGACTCCCAGGACAGCACGGCACCACAGGAGGGTTTGGGAGTTTGGAGGTAGAGTCACTGGACTATTATCACGGATCCTGGCGGTGCAGATCTCTCCTTTTCATTTGCAAACCTCTGCTGAGCACACAATACGCTGATAGTCTTTTGAGGACCTTCTTGGAGGCAGAGGAAGCTGCAGGCAGGGACTGATGGAGAGCTTCAAGTACTTCAGGGTAGCAATTTTTGAAAACATTAGTCCCAACAATCACGGGGTGACCCCTTTATCCTCGGCTTGTACCACGATCACTCCTTGCTGTGGTAAAGTGGCTTCTCCCACCTGGAGAGTGGGTTCCCAGTATCCATGGACTTTTATGGGCTTACCATTGCTTGCAATTATCTCCAGCCAGGACTCCGGTGGTTGGGTAAGCAGGCTGGAACTCCAGAACTGATTAAAGGTGGACTGCTGAATAGTGGTGACTTGAGACCCAGTGTCCAGCAACGCTTCAAAAGGCACTCCATTGATCCGGACGTTTATTTTGGGACGGGACCCCACATAACGGGGCATCCAGTTCGGATCCCTTGGACCTGTTGTTCTACCTCCCGAGGGGCGGTCCTCAGCCTCGAGGGTGGCCCGTTTAACTGCCAGCAGGTAGATTCAGTATGACCCAACTTCTTGCAGTAGTTACAGGCAGGCCGCTTGCGGTTCCTAAACCGGTCACTTGAACGTCTCCCAGGATCTCTGGGATAAACTTCCTGTTACGCAGGGGGGCCAGGCTTTTGAGGCAGAAGGAGCTCATCTTCCAGCATTAAGGGTTTCTCCCACTCTTCCAGTTTCTTGCAGACTTTTTCCAGGCTCCTAGTGAGGTAATTGACCTGTTCCATCAAAGCAGCTACTGTATCAGGCACTGGAGTCTGGGCGGCTTGGCTGGCCCCTGGCAGGTTGGCATCAGTCAGCTTAGAATTACGGACAAGAGGCTCGGGATGGGCCACTGGTTCCGTTGGCAGGTGTTGTCCCAGAATACTAATGGCCAGTTCTTTAAAGTCCAGGAAAATATTGCTAGGGTGCTGAGCCGACAACATTTTCAATTGAGTTTTTAAAGATTCACTATTCACACCCGCGATAAATTGTTCTCTCAGAGTTTGATCCTGGGTGTCAACCTCTCTAGGGTCTATATGAATGACGGCCCTCCAGGCCTCTTGGAGGGATAAAGCAAAATCACGGAGTGACTCACCAGGCTTTTGTTTCTTACTGAAGAAGCGCATCTTTATTTCAGACACAGTCCTGACTTCAAAGGTAGTGCTGAGGCGGTCAAAGATCTGCTCTATGGTACTCCTCTCAGAACTGGGCCAGGACATGACTTCTCGGCGGGCCGCTCCTTCCAACTGGGCTACCAGAATATCCATTTGCTGCTCCGGGTTGATAGGATAGAGCCGGAACAGAGCCAGGATTTTGTCTTGGAAGTTTTTTAAATTATGAGCCTCCCCGGCGTAGCGGGGAAACCATGGGGCCCCAAAGTAGTATGGCATCGTCAGCGGCATCATGTTGGCGGGCGCAATACTGTTGGTGGCCACTGGCTCCCTGGGGGCGGACTGCTCTGCTACTTCCGAGTCCGACATGGTGCAGATTAATTGGGCGTGCGGTCTCTTTAAGAGGTAGCGACAGGTCCGATGTCTCGCTGGCGGAGTTACTGACCAGTGAGTGGAAAGAGTCCGGTGTCCCCTTTTCGGGCCTTACTAACCAGGTGACCCCCCTCCGGTGTAGAATTATTTCACCCAGGAGTTTGTACTTACTCCGGTGCAGGCAGTCCAAGTCTCGCGAGATCCGGAAGGACGTCTTCGGGAATCCCTTGCGCAGCGTCCCTTCCCGCGAGGACGTCGGGGTAAACAGAGGGTTAAATAACAGGACTTTTGAATTGCAGGTGAACCTTACTTTCTTCCTGGCTTGTCCTGACTGGCAATTATACTTCAAGGCCCCAATGCCCTACTTCTGGCTTATATCCTTGAATCTCCAGTTTGCTGCATACCTCCTCTGACATTACAGTACCTCTTGCTCTAGGGATTGCCTCAGCTTGACTCCTGCTGACTTGCCTAGGCCCGTGACATGTGGCCTTCACAGACTCCAGGGTCTGCACTAACTCTAGCCTGCCCTGGCCTAGCTATATATAGCCCTACTCAACAGTTCCCCTAGTGGTCTAACACCTACATAACAATCCTCACATTACTGCAGGCAATTACATGTAAGCCACTTAAAGGTGCATAACATTATTGGTAGTAAACGGGTATTAAAGTGCCCGTATACTGCATATATTCCTCATCCCAAATACTGTACCTGGGACATTCCCTGTTATTTTTTATTAGCCGCTGGTGACAGCATTGACATTATCTGCGGGATATCTCCTGTGTGACGTTTTCACATCCCAAATACCTTTTAAAAAATTTTGCGCATACTCTTCCAAATCCTACGCTACTGTAGGTGTAACATACTTTCAAGCATATATAACATTTAAAATGAGGAAGGCGAGCAGTAAGGGACGGGGAAATGGTCGTGATGCTGATGGTGCACACAGAGGCCGTGGCCCTGTGAGCGTTGAAACTGTGCCTGCTGCCAGAGCACAAGAAAAACAATCATCGACGATACCTAGCTTCATGTTCCAGTTTGCAGGGCGGCGCAGGACACCACTCTTGAAGTCAGACCAGTGCAACCAGGTGGTCGGTTGTATTGCAGCAGATAATGCTTCCAGTCGGTTAAGCACCACCCTGTCTTCCACCAAATCCAGTCTCAGTAGCCAAAGCCCTCGCATATAATTTTTTACAGGGTCAGCTCACCTGCAGGCCCTCACCTACAATCTTTTACAGGGTCAGCTCACGTGCAGGCCCTCGCATATAATTGTTTAGAGGGTCAGCTCAGCACCAGGCCCTCGACCATAATTTTTTCGATGGCCAGCTCAGAAGCAGACCCTCACCCCAGTGGCGTAGCTATAGGAGTCGCAGCAGTCACAATTGCGACCGGGCCCTTAAGTCAGGGGGGCCCACGGGGCCCCCCAGCATAACACGAACAGCAGGGGAAGGGGGCCCACAACCCCACCGCAAGAATTTAATAACAGGAAGCAGTGGCGGCGGCAGCAGGGCACAGGGAGATGAGTGCCTCCATTGTGGAAGAGTTCATCTCCATAGTCATGTGTATAGCCGTCCTCAGGACAGAGATACAAATGGCTGTGCTGCAGAGCAGGGGAGAGAGAGGCGTCTCCCTCCCCCATTCCTCTAATAGGTTGCAGGCACTAGGCTCGTAGCCTATCAGAGGCCGGTGCAGGCGGCGCCTGAGCCGTACAGCGCTGGACACAGGCCGGAAGAGGCCTGCATTGCATCGCTGCCATGGAGGTAAGTATGAATGTTTTTTATTTTTATATGGGGCACTACTTGTTACTGGTACATGATTTGGGTAGGGGGGGTGAGGCACTTGTTACTGGCACATGGCTTGGGGGGGGCACTTGTTACTGGCACATGATTGGGGGGGGAGGCACATGATTTGGGGTGGGGAGAGGCACTTGTTACTGGCACATGATTTGGGGGGGAGGCACTTGTTACTCGCACATGATTTGGGGGGGAGGCACTTGTTACTGGCACATGATTTGGTGGGGGGGGAGAAGAACTTGTTACTGGCACATGATTGGTGGGGGGCAGGCACTTGCTACTGATACATGATTTGGGGGGTAGAAGCACTTCTAACTGGCTCATGATTAGGGGGGCATCTATGGGGGCACTTTTTACTGGCACATGATTGGGGGCACTATGAGGGCACTTTTTACTGGCACATTATTGGGTATTAATATGGGGGCACTTACTGGCATGTTATTGGAGGGCACTATGGGGGCACTTCTTACTGGCACATTATTGGGGGGCACTATTGGGGCATCTAATGAGGCTACAAAGAAGGGGTATTTTATATGGGGGGGGCTCTGTGTGGTACTAGTATTATAAGAGGGTTTATCCTTTCTGCAGTATAGTATAGGGGAGCACAGAGGCACAGTATTGGGGGTAGTAGGATAATTTGTCCAGAAGATGGGAAGATGATGGAAAAGTAGTAAACTAAGATATTTTTTTTTTGTCAAACTGCAGAAATGAAAAATGGCTGGTGGTCTGGTCTGAAAGGAGAAGATGAGGAAAGTGTACATCTACAGGGTGGGCCATTTATATGGATACACCTTAATAAAATGGGAATGGTTGGTGATATTAACTTCCTGTTTGTGGCACATTAGTATATGTGAGGGGGGAAACTTTTCAAGATGAGTGGTGACCATAGTGGCCATTTTGAAGTTGGCCATTTTAAATCCAACTTTATTTTTTTAATAGGAAGAGGGTCATGTAACACATTAAACTTATTGGGAATTTCACAAGTTATTTACAAGTTTCTCTTTGTTTACAGCCATTGACATGTCGCCGAGGTTAACACATGAGGAGCGGATAGAAATTGTGTTGATGTCTGGTGAACGCAGTAACCGGGTCATTGCAGCAGATTTCAATGCAAGACACCCTATGAGACCACCCATCTCCCATGCTACAGTTAGCAAACTGCTGTGAAGATACAAGATGTGCAGCACCTGAAACTACGGATACTGGAAGCCTGTACTAGCATTTCTCCTGCGGTGTTGCTATCAGTGTGTGAAGAGTGGGAGAAGAAGGTTGCATTGACAATCCAACACAATGGGCAGCACATTGAACACATTTTATAAGTGGTCAGAAACTTGTAAATAACTCATGAAAGAATAACGTTACGTTAAAACCAAGCACATCATTGTTTTTCTTGTGAAATTCCCAGTTTGATGTGTCACATGACCCTCTTCCTATTGAAAAAACAAAAGTTGGATTCAAAATGGCTGACTTCAAAATGGCCGCCATGGTCACCACCCATCTTGAAAAGTTTCCCCCCTCACATATACTAATGTGCCACAAACAGCAAGTTAATATCACCAACCATTCCTATTTTATTAAGGTGTATCCATATAAATGGCCCACCCTGTACATCAAAGGAGACATCACTGGATGTAAGCAGTGTGGGACGCTGTATTACCCTGTATTTCTGTAGTGATGGGAGCAGGGGCGTAACGATCGCAGTCGCAGAGGGTACGATCGCAGTCGCAGAGGGTGTGACCACACCAGGGTGGGGGGGGTTGCCCAATTCAAAGTTTGCCCTGGGGCCCATAGAACTCTAGTTTCGCCCCTGCCTAACCCCTAATGTTTTAGAGGGTCAGCTCAGCAGCAGGCCCTCGCCCCTAATGTTTTAGATAGTCAGATAAACAGGCCCTTGCTCCAAATGTTTTTGAGGGTCACCAGCAAGCAGGTCATCAATCATAACTTTTCAAGGGTGTGTATGATGCCCTCTTCCATGTGTAACAAAGGGTATATTGGAGTGTCGGTTCCTTGTAATTTTTGGCAGCCCTTTCACTTAGTGCGTCGGCTTTATGAGTGTAGAAGTCCCACTACATGAACAATTGTACCACAATGTGAATGAGGCCCTCCTTTATGTAATATACAGGTTGTATCGGAGTGCCTCTTGCTTGTAATTTCTGGCAGCACTTGCATTTTATATACAAGTAAATATACAGGAAAAAATGTTTCCTAACAATTGTTCCTCTAAATCGATTTTATCTTTGGTTTTGTGCGTATTATTGTCAGTCTGTTAAAGTGGCGTACTACTCGGGCAACATTGTTTCCAGCGGTGACCTGGGAGTGCAAGATGCATCCAGACATCCTCCTCATGCTGTTCCCGAACCATTTTGGTGGTGTTTCCATCAATTTCTGAACTTTTCCTATGAACCAGGCACCCTCCCCTCTTCAGAGCAGGGGATGCCTGGTTTAATGCTCGGGTCCTCCCATTGACTTCCATTATACTCAGGTGCTTATACTCCGTCTCCCGCATGGAAGCCCACTCGTTGGTGGTGAAGTGGTGCTGTTCCGCAGAGCAACTCACCCGTGCTGCAGCTGAAACTCCACTATCGCTTGCTGCTGCTTGCATGGTCTCTCCAGTATGTGCAAAGTGGAGTTCCACCTTGTGAGTATGTCGCATATGAGGCGGTGAGCAGGAAGGCAGAAGTTATGCTGTATCAACAGTTCTGATATCTAGGGGAAATTCCTCAGGAACCTCTGTACGACCAAATTCAGCAGGGCCAGGCAAAAGATGTGCGTCAAGCCGGCTAGGCCCAGAACTGCTATGAGATTTCACCTGTTGTCGCACACCACCAGACCAGGCTCAGTGGCACCAACCACTCATTAGTCTATTCTTCCATGCCCATCCACAGCTCCTGCGTGGTGTGGGGTTTTCCCCACAGAGGAGTTTCAGAACAGCCTACTCTTGTTTCCCCCTGGCTATGCTGAAGCTTGTGGTGCAGGTGTTACACTGACTGGAAGAGAAGGTAGCAGAGGAGAATGAGGAGGCCATATAGGAGGAAGCGGAGGAGGCAACAGGAGGCACAGCAATCCTCGGTGGCGGTAGGACATGTACCAAACCGTTTTCCGCCTCAGGCCCAGCTGCTACTACATTTAGCCAGTGGGCAGTTAGGAAGATATAAGGTGGTTATGTGGACCTTGCCACTGATGGGTTGCACAGCGCACTCCTGACTCTTTCCGCCACTTGTTCTGGAAACCACGTACTGTGGGAGAGCCACCGTCATCAAGTTTTTAAAACTGTCCATCTCTACCATATGGAATGGCAGCATTTCAAAGGCCTGCGATATTTAAATGCTGGCATTCAGGGCCAGGGCTCGTGGGTGGGTAGGGGGGTACTTCCTCTGTCTCTCCAGTGTTTCGGGAATGAACAGCTGAACGCTTCCATGGGACAATTTGGAGATGCTCGGTGACACTGGTGGTAGTGGTGGCAGTGTTGCTGTCACATCCTCTCTTTGCAGGGTGCCAGGTAGTTCTGTCGCACTGGAGAGGGAGGAAGAGGCTAAGACTGCAGCAGAAGAGGGAGCAGGGGGAGCCTCAGATCTTTCGTGGTTTTTCAGGTGTGTATGCAGTGTCCTGAAACACATTGCTTAATATTGTGATCGTGTTTCATGTAAATTGTGCTTGCATATGAATTCCAAGTTGCATAGGGAGGCTCTAACAAGCCTCCCAGGGCTGACTCCGCCCTGCACACAGTAAAGAGGAGAAGGAGAAGTAGGTCAGTGTGTGTGATGTCTGAGGACAAGGCTGTACCTCAGCAGCCATCTAGGAGAGTTACAAAAATTCCATGGTTAGTTCCATGTACCAGCCCATAGAAGGGAAAGATTACAGAAGAACTAGACAACTCAGAGATGGAGTGAGAATATTGGCAGAGGAAGGTAACTGTCGTTTATCAGATTCCAGTCTCCTTTGCATTAGGTGGAGAGATTCTAAGCTACAAGCTGCCCACCATAACCAAGGACAGAAAGGCCATCTGTCAGAACATAGTAATCCTAGAGAGGATACAGAAGTATACGATTATACAGTACAGCAGACATTGTATATCCCTCCAGCCTGGAGAAACAAGAGAGAAAGATTGATTGCTATAGAGTGAAACTACCCCTTATGCAACTTCTGGGAACTAATCTGAATCACTGTAAAAGCTGCCTTGCAAATGACCTTTGCATACATAGATGACCTATGGATCAGCCTCCGTAAAGTACTGGGAGTTTGTTAAGAATTTGGTCTCCTTATTCTACATCACCTCCTAATTGCACCTGACGGTGCTGGCGTCACGAACCTTGGCGCCCAGCCACCAAAGCACCCTAAGTATACCCACTACCATCAAGAGCACCTCAACTTCCATTTGGCTAGTGTTCCCTGCAATAGAGAGTGCCCTGGAGGATTTAGTGCTGTCTTCCTCATTACTGCACGCCGACCAAGGGAGCTACAAAACCGTGAGTACGACTACTACCCCCATCAGCCCACTGTGCACTCACATACTGCCCCTGCAGTCCGGTCCGCTGCATCTACTCCACTGCAGCTCGTGCTTTGCAGTTAGATGCCTGATTATGCAGGTCGTGCTCAGGTTTAGAACATTTATGCCTCTTTTCAGGCTCTGACTGCACAGCGTGCAAACAACCTGTGTCTTGTCGTCATCACATTGCCTGAAGAACTGCCACACAAACTCCTTTGATCTGGCTTTGGTGTGCTCTGTCTCTCGGCGTGGTGGGCAGTAGCAGGCGTACTGGCTAGGGGCTGGCCGCTGCGGTTTTGCACCCTTCTCCCTCTTTTGCTGTGCGGCTGACCCTGCATGACCACCACCTCTTCCTCCGAACTGCACATGTCACTCTGATGACCTGAATGCCATGTGAGGTCTAGGACCTAATAATCCTCCACATAATTAAGTTGACACCTGTGTTTCGTCATCATCAGAGACATGCTACAGTGGTCCTCCCACGTCCTCATCCTCAAACATTAGTGGTTGGGCATCAGGGCACTCAATCTCTTACACTTCTGGGGTAGGGCTAGGTAGATGCCCATGGAAACCCCATCAGCAGAGTCATCAAAAAGCAAAAGTGACTGGTGCATGACTTTGGACTCAGGCTGCTTGGCTGATTTGCAAAGGAGTGAGTTTAAAGACAGATGACTATGGGCTGCAGGTGTCAACTCTGTACTTTCAGCAGGGAACTAGGTAGAAGACAATGTGAAGGAAGTAGAGGCACTCTCAGCTATCCAATCTCCTACTTTTCCTATGCTAGCCTCACCATTCGTACAGCAGTATTCAGGCCTACAAAATGATGCAGAACGTCCTGTCGTCTGAGTGCACCAGAGGAAGGGGTTGGGCATATAGCTGGCATGGATCATCCACGTCATATCCGAGCAGCTGGAACTCCCCTACCACCAACACCAGCAGCACCACGGTCACGTCCCTTATTTAATGCTCTCCTTATTGTTTGAGGTCACCCACAAAATTGACAGACAGACGAACTATTGTATTTCAATGTCATGGATGCAAAGCAGGTGTATCTCACCCCAAAAAATGAGTTTGTCACACAAAGAATTAACAGATTACCTATTGTATTTCTGAGTCATGGATGCAAAAATGGGTTTCTGTCACCCACAAAATTAACAGGCAGATTAACAATTGTATTTCTGTCTCACAGATGCAAAGGAGGTGTATATCACCCCAAAAATGGGTTTATGTCACCCAAAAAATTTATTGACAGATTAACTATTGTATTTCTGTTTGACAGATGCAAAGGAGGTATATCTCATCCCAAAAATGGGTTTATGTCACCCACAAAATTAACAGATTAACTATTGTATTTCCATGTCACGGATGCAAAGGAGGTGTATCTCACTCCAAAAATGGGTTTCTGTAACCCACAAAATTATCAGACAGATTAACTATTGTATTTCCTTGTCACGAGTGCAAAGGAGGTGTATCTCACCCCCAAAAAATGGCTATAGGTCACCCACAGAATTTACAGCCAGCTAAAAAGCTTAACACTGTCCCTTACTGCAGCTGCATCCTATCCCTACACTAGTTGGAGCAGAATGACGGTGCCACACGTGATCCAGTATTTATACAGGCCGAGTCACATGCTGCATCGGCTAATCACAGCAATGCCAATACTAGGCATGACTGACTGTGATGGTTTCCAAGTGCCCACAGCTTAAAAGCTTTTTGATTGGCTGCGCTGCAGCCTTTCAACAAGCAGTATTATGCATCTGAACACCGAACATGGACTTCCACGGCAAAGTCCGTGTTGGGTTCACTCATTCCTAACTATAACTTGAAATGAAAACAAGTGTATAAGAATTAAGTCTCTTTAATAGGATTTATTAGAAAGATAATCCCTCTGATGTTCCACTGTGATTTTTTTCTGATGTGATCTCATTGTGTTCAGGTTGTCCAAGGTTGAACCATTTAGATGTTCTGAAAGTTGAAATAAACATGTAAAATCAATTCCAGGCCAATTATTACAGCCACCAAACAACATAGCATGTGACTCCTTTCCGTGGAGCTGCATCTACCTTAAATACTAGTCTTTATGGCACTTATATACTGTATATTTTTAAGATATTAAAAGGGAATCTGTCATCACCTGCATAATACCAAAAAAAAAAAATGTCATTAGTCCAGGTGTAATAAATTACCTTATTTCCATATGTCTTCTTCTTTTAATTGTGTGCCTTGTCTTTTCTTCAAAAAAATGCTTTATCAGATATGCTAATTAGGCTGTAAGGAGCCCAGGGGGCGTTATTCCTTTTCCAAGGTCCAAGGCACACAATTAAAAAAAGAAGACATATGGAAATAAGGTAATTTATTACACCTGGATTAATGAAAAAAAAATGTTGGTAATATGCAGGTGACAGATTCCCTTTATTGTTTTCATTGATACTAACACTAGTAAATAAAAAATGCATGAAAAATGCTACAATATTCTAGATTCAAACACAGCTAGGGTGGTATCTTCATGTTTTCTTATGTGTACTGAAGAGCCCTCCCACTCACCAAAACCCTCCTTTGGTCAGTTGGTTACACATATGATTAGCAGTAGAATATGCACTTGAAAAGTAAAATTAGCATTTTTGCAACATACAGCAGAATACAAAACAAAGTAATAAGTAACGGACATTTGTAAAAAAAAAATAACATGGCTGGTGACCTGCTATTCCTCTATTCATGTTCAAAAGTTTTATAAGTTTTTATCGGTCTGAACTTACGGTGTTGATCCAGGAGATGTAAGCAGACACTCTTGTGAACACAGTAGGCTTGAGATAAGCATTGCATCCAAGGGAAGACACAAAGCTAGTAACACCGTGAACTTCATATACACCATTGACTGCACAGTTCAGAGGTCCTCCAGAATCTCCCTAAACAGAAAAGACACATATACGGCTAAGGATACAACCAGGAATAGAGATATAGTGAAAGCAGGGGAAGCAGCTGCTACAGGGCCACAAATCAGAAGGGGCCCATCTGAGAGGAGGACTGAATTTTTTTTTGTCAGAGCCGCTGCAACAGTATTATACAATTACATTATATACAGTTACAATATATACAGTGACATGACATACAGAGCAGCAGCCTGACCTGGTCTGAGAGTGTGATCTTGACTAGCCCCAGGAGTGGGGGTTGCAATGGAGGAGACGGTTGAGGGGGTGTTCAAAAATTAGCTGTGGGGCCCAGTCAGGTCTATTTACGCCACTGGATACACCTAATCTTTTTGTAGTACCACAAGATTGATTTTAACTGTAGGTGACAGGGGCAGCTCACAGGAGTGCACTAATGAGCATGAAAATGAATTGGTCCTTTTGTAAAAATAAAAAAAATTACAATACATAAAGGCTGTGTGTAGCCTCAGCCTAAATTTTTTTAGATAGATAACCCTAAAATATATGGATTTACTTTTCACACTGATTGATATCCACACTAAATAGATGTAGACACTGCTGCTCTCCCACAAATAAAATTAAGTTATTTAATTTGGGTTTACATTTGTTCAAGCAAGGTTAAAGGGGTTTTCTAAGATTTTGATACTGATAACCTATCCTCAGGATAGGTCATCAGTCTCTGATCGGAGGGGTCCGACACCCAGGACCCCCGCCGATCAGCTGTTTGAGAAGGCACCGATGCTCCTGTGAGCGCCACAGCCTTCTCTGTACATAGCTAGCAGCTGTATTCACTTCAATGGGGCTGAGCTCGATACCAAGCACAGCCGCTATACAATGTATAGTGCTGTACTGGGTATGCATGGAGGTGTCTTCTAAACAGCTGATCGGCAGCGGTCCCAAGTGTCTGACCCCCACCGATCCTGAGGATAGGTCACCAATATCAAAATCTTGAAAAAACCCTTTAAAGGGGTTTTCTCAACTCAGACATTGGTGTCATATCACTAGGATATACCACCAATGTCAGATAGGTGTGGGTCCCACCTCTGGGATCTGATCCTATCTCCAGAATGGGACCCCCAAAGTGAATTAGAGTGCACAGTGCAAATACGACCATTCTCGATTTACTGCTATAGGAGTTCCAAAATTTGCCAAGCACCGACTCAGCTATTTTCGACAGTCCCATAGCGGTGAATGGAGTGGAGGCCATGCATACACAGTGCGCTCTCCACTCACTGCTATGAGAATTCTGAAAATAGCAGAATGTGCTAGTGATGAGCAGCAGGGGCAATATTCTATAGAATATAGTGCTATATATTCGTTTTTTAGAATATTCGTCATTTTTTCCAATTTAATATGAACAGTCATTGGCCCAAAAGGAACTTAAGCGGGGAGGAATCATGACTTCAGATGGAAAAAAATGACGAATATTCTAAAAAACTAATATATACCACTATATTCTACAGTGCTATATATTCGTGTATTAGAATATTCGCATTACGCGAATATTACATTGCCGATTTTTCGCATATGAGAAAATAAGTTAAATAATGAAGAATATTTTATTTCACTACAAACTACAATATTGCAGCCTTCTCACATTGGCCCACAAGCAAGATGCAGGTAGGTACACTAGGTAATGGGTTCAGATGAAAAAACAAACCAAAAAAAAAAACAAATATTCTTTTTTATGAATATATATCACTATATTCAAAATATTCGCGAATTCTCGATATTCCGAAGTGCCGATATTCGCAATAAAAATTTGCAATTCGAATATTCGGGCTCAACACTAGAATGTACCCAGTTCTGGAGATAGGAGTTGGTCCCTAAAGTTAGAGCCGCTCCTAAGTGACATTGGAGGCATACCCTAGAGAAATGTCAGCAATGACTGATATGGGTATATAACCCTTTAATATGATGGTTTGCAAAATTGCATTGTTAATCTGTTATTGGGACTGTGTGAAATACATTACATTTACATGTTAAATACTGCTTCTTAAGTAAATCTATTTTTCTTCCCTTTCTATTAGCAATCATACATTTCAAGCTGTCAGTATGGCTCAGAGCTTTAATTTGAAGCTCATGGGTCACAATTAAAAATATGTAAAAGCCCCCCACCCCCCCGTCTCACATACACAAAGTTAGTGTGCTCTTACGAGGCTGGCGTGCCTTTGGCCCCCCAAGTACCAGAACCAGGGTGCAGGTGTTACCTCTGCATCCCCTTAGGTACATGAGCTGGTTCAAAGTAAGTACATGAATACCCAAATTCTGTAGAAAACACGCAAAGATAGCTGAGTGAGAAGAATCCCTTTGGTCTATGGGTAGGAGTACAAAGGAACTGAATAACAAAAAAATACAGTGTAACTTAATCATCTAACACCAGAATGGTGGTCTGGGCACTAAAGTCTCCACTGATACTAGAAATATGGGACAATGCCACTCATCCAAGTGATGGACCCATATAACTTATTGATTTCCAGATAACTGATCTGTGCTGTTAGACATTGATGTGAATGATTTTAGCTTTCCACATGCACCCACCAAAGATATTTTCTCACGCTTCTAGAAACTGGTGCAGAAAAGTGGACGAACACTTACAGTATATACTACGTTATATTTGTAGAATTAAAAGTTGAGAAAATAACAGAAATAAACTATTTAAAAAAACAGAAAAGACCAAGCTTACATTGCATCCGGCCTGGACTCCGTTACCACCGGCACACACCATGGTGGTCTTAACAGTGCTGCCCCAGTAGGAGCTGGTGGAGCAGGTGGAGTGGGCAACGACGGGCAGAGGGGCCTGCTGAAGGATGGATGGCAGAGGGCCACCAGCTAAAAATATAAGCAAACGTTATTCTTTTAAATATTTAGTTGAGAACATATGTATATACATATCCCAAATGCACAGTAGCCATTCAGCACCAGTATCCTAAGTTCAAATAAAGTCAATGGGGGTCATTTCTCATTCTGAAATTTATGCCTAGATTAGTCAAATTCCTGGCGCAAATGGTCTAAATAAGTGGGTGTGGTGTGGGCGGGGAAGGGGGCGGGGAAGCAGGTCTAACATGTAGAACTGGCGCTGGATGTGTCAAAGCTATGGAGAGGTCGGCGCCTCTTCATAACTTCGGCAGAACCACCGCCAGCTAAGGGCTTTATTAAGACTAGCATCTAAAAAGCTGGTCTCAATAAATGTGCCCCAATAGCTGAATGTTTCATGCCTTCATTTGAGGACTCCATTCTCTAAAGTAGAAAATTGTATTGTCCTGTTGAAGACTAGGACCATATTGAGTGCAATTTATGTAAGATTTCACAGGTTGAGCGTAAAGTGCACCAAATACATAAATAGATTAAACAATATTATAATATAATGGCAATTAATAGAAAAGTGGGCACTTGATTTGCCTGCATCAACTACTTCCGTCCTGCAGAATAGATATGTGAATTGTGATATTTAAAGGGGTTTTTCAGAACTACAATACTGATGACCCACTCCTCTATTTATCAGCAGCAAGCAGGAGCTGTGGCCACTGGAAATAGCACATTATATGGAGAGAATAGCAATCAGAATTTGCTAGAATTGGGTCTGAGCTGCAGTAACCCCACATGGCCACTACACAGGGCTGTCTGCTTCTGACTAGGGATAAGCGAATCGACTTCGGATGAAACATCCGAAGTCGATTCGCATGAAACTTCGTTCCAATACTGTACGGAGCAGGAGCTCCGTACAGTATTAGAATATATTGGCTCTGATGAGCCAAAGTTATTGCTTCGTGAAGTCTCGTGAGACTTCGGGTAATAACTTCATAAATTAATTTGTACTGTAAAAAAAACATTTCCCAAACTCGGGTTCGGTTCCAAGGTCTACTTGGAACGAATTTTTATGTGAATCGATTTTGGATGTTTTATCCGAAGTCGATTTGCTCATCCCTACTTCTGACATTGTACACTGTTAGTTCCAGAGGACGTGATTCCTGCTAGCAGCTGATTGGAAGGGGTGTCGGGTGTCAGAACCCCACAAATTTGATATGGATAAGCTATCCTAAGGATAGGTCATCCGTATTGAAGTCCTGGAAAACACCTTTAACTAGAATAGTTCCTTAGCAATAATAATGAAATAATTTTTAACTATGATCATATACAATTTGCATTGTACAGACGAATATGCAACAAAAATGTGACAAAAAGACATACAGACAAAAATGTAACCGACATGTTTACGCATGTTCTCACCTTTTAGTTAAATAAAGTTTAGTCATTAGCGGAAGGCATGATTTTCATTCAGTGGAAATAATAATAAGTTCTACATGTCATTAATGGCAGGAACATCACAGATTGTAACCAATATTTTTCATGTTGAAAATCTGTCTGCACTGTAATTGGCTTTTGCACATTTAGTAAGTAACTGTCTGGTGGAGAATGAGCCTGGACCACTCTGAATATCCACTCTGTGACTGGAGTAGAACTTACTGCTGGTTCTTCCCCATCCGGTAATTGTACAGTCATAGTTATTAGCGAGGATGGAGCCATCAGGTGGAAGTGTAGCCAGTTTTACATAGCTGTTGATCGAGGCGCTTGAAGCCAGGAAGAGGATGGCAATATCGTAACTGAAAGGACAAACGTGATAACAAGGTTGCAGGGTGGTCATAACCATGGAAACAAGCAGTGTATAATGAGATGGAAAAATTAATCCAGCCAGCAAAGGAAGCAATATGGATAATAACAGTACATTAGTAAAGGGCTTGTATTAACTCCCTCTACAATAAAAGCTATTTGCTGAAGTGAGACAACCCCTTTAAGGCTACTTTCACACTAGCGTTTTTACTGGATCCGGCAGGGTTCAGCAAAAATGATTTTGTTACAGATAATACAACAGTCTGCATCTGTTATGAACAGATCCGGTTATATTATCTTTAACATGAACAAGACAGATCTGTCATGAACTCCACTGAAAGTTAATGGGGGACAGATTGGTTTTCTATTGTGTCAGATTGTGTCAGAGAAAACGGATCCGTCCCCATTGACTTGCATAGTGGGTCCATCTTGCTCAGCATCTCAGGATGGAAAACAAACTGCAGCATGCTGCGGTTTGCTCTCCGATATGAGAATGGAACAAAATGCATTTTGGAACATTCTGTTCTGTTTAGTTACGTTTTGTCCCCATTGACAATGAATCCTATGACGGATCTCAATACCGGAAAACATTAACAGTAGTGTCAAAGTAGCCCAAACTGTATAGTTTTGTGTTTGAGTGTTCCTAAAAGCCTACATTTGGATTAAGTTAAAGGGCTGTTCACTCTGGACAATCATTTTCCTTAGAAGGAAACATTTGGCTCCAATTTTCCTTAGAAGGCAACATTTGGCTCCAATAACAGAAATTTATGGAATTTGGGTTGGAGCTGTAACCATTACCAGTCTTGAGAATGAAGGGGCAGCAAGGCTGGTTAACTCTGCATCGCCCTTACAGAGTCTTTCCTCTGCAATAATGCTGTCACATGCCTACTGTGCAGGGAACGACAACACATCTCTATTCAAGTTAAAAGCTGTTATTTGAGAATTAGGTATTGATAGGCTATCCTCTGGATGAATAGTGTTGAGTGAATCGAAGTATCCGAAGTGGACGTCTATCCGAATTTCAGGAAAAATTTGATTTGGCGTGAAGCCAAATTTCCTCATGCTTCGTGGTAACAAATCAATTTAGCCTGAAATGGTGGTAAAAATGAAATCATACTCACCTTATTCATTTCAGAGCGAAGAGGCCGTCTCTGCCATCTTGATTAAAGATGCCGGACAAAAACCTGTTTGCAATGACATATGACGTCACCACGCCAGCCCGCATGATGACATCATCAAGAACCACACGAGATTTTGCACGGGATCTTCAATCAGGATGGCTGCAGCAGCCTCTTCACATTTAAATGGATATGGTGAGCATTATTTTTATTTTTTTTAACTGATTAGCCCCTGAAAGCCCTGATTTTTTTATTTAAGATGCCTCAATTAGCGTTGAACGGGGCATCTTAGGGGTTCAATGACGGGGGGGCGCAATTGCCAATCTCTGTCATTGCGCCGACTACTTACAAATTTGTGACAAAGTAATTCGTCATTACGCGAATTTCTTTGTGAAAATTGCCGAAGCAGCCAAATCGACGTTTTGTAAACTTGACCGAACTCTAGTTATCAATATAAGATTTTCGGGGGTCTGACTCCTGGCACCCACACTGGGCAGCTGTTTAAAGAGGCCACTGCACTCACTGGAGCTCCAGGGTATGCTGTGGCACAGCATGGTATACTGTATAGCTGCTGTGCTTGGTATTAATGCTCAGCCCTATTTACTTGAATGGGACTGAGTTGCACCTAGGCCACGTAACCAATGTACAGTGATGTCCCTGGCCTAGGAAGAGGCCTAGGTGATCAGCTGATATTATTTTGATGACCTATCCTGAGGATAGGCCATTAATGTCAAATTTCCAGATAACCCTTTTAATCAAAGTGCAGAGTGAGCCGCATTGTCCAGAGAAAAACTTTGAAGAGGCCATAGAACTAACCAGGGCCTGTCACCTCCTAAGTCTCAGGATCATGGGGGGACATCACTTTCTATAATAGGAAAACCACTTTCGGGTGTTGACACACACAGTTTTGTGTTGTGCTCCCCCCTTTAAAAAAAAAAAGTCTCAAAAAGCGCTTGCTGCCATATAGTGAATTATACCAAGTCATGGCATTTTTTGTATGCCTTGCATAGGAAAGTATGTACCCTGCTGTGATATCACTTTCTCTGTAGAGTAGCATGCTGCCACATATTTTAAAGCAGGTAAAAAAAAAAATGGATGTCAATGGGACAATGCAGAAAAAACCCAGACTACTGACCCTCAAGGCCACTCATGGGTGAAAAGAAAAAAAAAAGTCTGTTTTTAATATTCGTCATAGACTAAAATGTACTGCCAAAAATTCCAGCAAAAAGAGAAAACGCAGCAAAAACCCCTATGTATGACACCACCCTTTAGTTGTTTGTAGGGTACACTTTTAGGGGTGTACACAAATCTCATAAGGCCCCACAGTAAAATTTAGCATGGGCCCCCTCAATTTACCAGTACACATGCATCAAACGCTCCAAGGTACTGCAAAGTGCAAAGCACAGCACCCCATATTTCTGATCAATTTAAATTAAAAAAATTGTAAAGAAAGGACATGCCCCTGATCTCACCCACTTTATCCAACTTCTGTGTCGCAAAAAGTGGAGCCGGTGCTTCAAAAACACGGTGCTCATTGTGACCATCACATTTCTCAATGTATTTGCAACACAGAACTAGCAAAAAAACATTGATGACTCTCCCTATACAGCTCTAAATCAACTTCTTCTCATCACATAGTATATTACCACTAGGGGCAGGTCATTGCCCAGGAATTCATACAGTTACTGTAATCATCTCTTTTCCCTGAAGTCCCCCTAGTGGCATCTGCATGAAAATTCTTCACTTTCATGAATGAGAGGAAGTTCAGCGCCCTCCCATGCTTCCATGGACCCATAACAGTAGTTTAAGAACCCCAGAAATCAGCTGTAATATTTGGGAAAACCCAGAAGTAGAGATGAGCGAACTTTAAAAAATAGTTCGGCGTTCGGGTTGTGGTAATCGCGTTATGGATTCCACTACCGCGGACTGTCCCGGCATATGGAATCCATAAGGGGCGGCTTCCACGAACCCGAACTGTTGAAAAGCCGAAGGACCTGGGGGGACGTCACCATCATGTGATCAGTGCAGGGGGCGTGGCTCAGCACTGGATTTGATCCCGTGCTGAGCCACGCCCCCTGCACTGATCAGATGACGGTTCGTGGAAGCCGCCCCTTATGGATTCCATATGCCGGGATAGTCCGCAGTAGTGGAATCCATAACGGGATGCGGCGATTACCACAACCCGAACGCCGAACGCCAAACTATTTTTTAAAGTTCGCTCATCTCTACCCAGAAGCAATTGCAGCATTACTACAGGGGAAATGATTGATGTATTACACAAATCCCATAGAAATTAATGTGCTGTCCATGTAATGCATGCAAGTGATGCCTTATGTAGTCTTCGTTATCAACTAATAGATGATCTAACTAATGACTAATAGGTGAGGGTGCTCAACTGTTAACTTGCTATTCTCAGTTTTATAAACCAGGTAAACAACAGCAAGACAAGAGTACTTCATGTGGTTCAGTCTGTATCAAGGCTAAATAACTAGACAGTAATCATCTAAAGATTTTATCAGGCGGATACAAAAAATGTTGTGCGTGTATTCAACATGTAAGTTTATTCCAAAGATAAGTGATAACCTGTAAGAATGTAAACTTCTCTTACCCAAGAGCCACATTATTGGGGTTCCACCTAGAATGCTGCCTGATACTGGAAACGGCAATGATCTGCTCAGTACCTTCATTTATACTAAGGTTCTGGTCTCCAAGTGCCACACGGAAGTTGACGACCCTGTCAAAGAGCAAACAATGCTGAGAGAAATAGGAACACAAAGAAGCGCTCTGTAGTATAAAACTGTGATATGGAACAAGGAAAAGTGAGATCAACTGAGTAAATACAGTTGCGCATGAGAGCGACACAACTCAGTGAAGAGAGTCTGTTGAAGAAACACATGCAGACTGCTGCACGTCCCCACTGGATCACGAATTCAGGCTCCATACATAATATTTAGATATTGATGCAAAAAAATTGGGTTATGATGGTGCTATCCACCAGATGGACAGTGCTCTCGTCGTAACCCATTTTTGCATCAGTGTCTAGACAAAAAGTAAACAATGACATGATATGCTAATTCTACTCTGCAGTGAAGTAGAAAATTAAAGCCAATACTGTGATTTTATTGTAAAGAAAAAACCCTAAAGTCACAGAAAACAATGCACTGTACTAATAGATGCTAGCATAACATATGGACTAAGCCCTCACTCTATTGATAAAATCTGAGACACTTAGCCAATGCATTTTGATCAAAACACATCTGTGCCCGTCTACCCAGCGCCAAGGTGGTCTCAGTTCAGGCAGTTCCTATGCTAAGCCTACTTATGATGTTATGCATTTATGTTTAGGAGCGCGTCCCTGCACATATGGTGTGCTGCTCCCAGTTACCTCTATATGCATCAGCAGCCAATGAGAGGAGGAGCACAAACAGCAAAATGTACCACCTTCATTAGGTCACCTCTTAGATTGGTGGGGCAAAAGTGCACATGACTGCTACTCCCAGTGTAGGAGCGCATTCACACATGCCACTCCTTTAAGACAAATGAAACAAATCACGAGAAAAAAAAAATTCGAAACATCCTGCACGATAAGAAATAAAAGTATTGTATCACTTTATGCTATGACACTAGTGACTTTTATAGTTATAGGATAGTCAAAAGTACTGTAGTACTTCCTTTACTCATGGCAAGTGTTCAGTTTGCTTCTCTAAACCAAACCCTGCATCTAAATACAATGAATACATAATTTCCATAAAAGGGCAATAATCTGCAGTAATAAGCTAAGAAATAACTTCCATTAGCCCATGGTAAAAGTTATAGCCCAATTAAAATGGATGTCACCCCCCTCCATTTGCATATGGATTAAAAGTAATTTTTCTTCAGAATGCAGCAGAATGCAGTGATTGGATCACAAAATAAAAGATATGATTGTATCATCATCGTGAGCTAGCCACACCAGTTGTACCTGCTGACAGATTCCTTTAATTGTATGTTGAACATATCCAGTACCTGTCAACGCAGTGAGCAGCGGTCAGCACACGGTCAGTACGGATCAGGGATCCTCCACAGGTGTGGTACCAGCTGGAGCCAGACTGATACTGGAGGGAGATCTACATATAGAAAACATAGCTATTATTATTTACTTACAATGTTTGTTTTTTTTTCTGGCTGTTATAAGGTTACATCATATTTCTTGTTACGACATGAGATTTTTTTTTTTTCAGAACCATCCAGGAACAGAAGTGTTGTGGGTGCTACATGCAATCAGCAAAGTGACAATGCATGACATCCCACAAGGGTGTGTAAATACAGAACTGTCACCTTTGCTGTCTGCTAGACAGCTTTTCAAGCTCCCCATCATGACAATGGAAGTCTCTAGTTTTTCTAGGAAGGCCATGCCATTGAAGTTATTGAACACTATGATTTCACAACCCCTCTCAGGAAACAGCGCAAGATAGAACAATTGCAACATGTCATATAAATAACAGAGGTTGGAAGTGTAGTTTAGATCAATGCTACATACAGGCTTTCCTTTGCGAACAGACATTATCATACAGTACTCCTGTCATCAGATTTGCCACCTGTAAAAAGAAAGTATTCTGACTAAGGATGAGCAAACCAGTTCAAAATCTGTTATTTTTCAGATCGCAGTTAAATCCGAATCTTTTTATTTTATTTTTTTTTTTCCAGATGAATGCACTTTTAAAAAATAAAAAATAAAAAGATTCGGATTTATCTGCGATCTGAAAAATAACAGATTTTGAACTGGTTTGCTCATCCTCATCGGTGTGTAGCGCCATTTTAGTGCACATGTTGGCAGGAAAAAGCACTAGGGAGGAAGAAGAAGGGTTTTCACATAACTGTAAAAGGAAGTGGGGGAGGGCTTGCCCTGACCCTAGGTACACACCTAAGCGTTTTACAGCGCGTTCAAACGCGCTGTAAAACGCACAACATGTGAAAAGCCATGCTTCCCTATGGGCATGGTTCACATTTGGGCGTTTTACAGCGCGTTTGAACGCGCTGTAAAACGCCCACGCCCAAACAAGTACATGAGCTTCTTTGGGGCGTTTTAACGCGCCTATGGACAATGATGTCATAGGGGAGAATCACTGAATCGCGTGTATGACGCGCGTTTCTTAGTTACAAAAACGCGCATCCAAAAACGCGCGATTCAGAAACGCCTAGGTGTGTTCCCAGCCTCATTGTCTCCCAGGCTGACAGAGAGTTTGGATGAGCCAATCAGTGCTGCGGCAGGCAGGGAGGTGCCCTAGCAGAACGAGAAGAATGTCATTCTGTGCATGGCTAAGAATTAGGGTAGTTGGGTATGTCAGAAAATGATCGTAGGGAGTCAGGGAAGTCAGAAATCAAGGCTAGGGCTACAATTTACTTGATAGTGTTAACTTGAAATTGAGTGTCAGGCATCAATCATCCAATACCTTTTATTCTATATCCACACTCTCCAAGGCCTGGGACAGTTTCCTGACACTCTGCCAGCAGCCTCACCCTGATGCGTGGCCTGCTATCATAAGGAGGGAAAAATCTTGGAAGATGGTGAAGGAGTACGTACCAGATCGTGTCTACATCCTCAATGATCCCTCTGTGCCTTACAACTATTGGGTGTCCAAGCTGGACACGTGACACGAACTGACGCCCTACGCCTTGGAGGTGCTAGCCTGCCCTGCTGCCAGCGTTTTGTCAAAGCGGGTATTTAGTGCTGCTGGGGGCATAATAACTGATAAGCGCATTCGCCTGTCAACTGAAAATGCTGACCAGTTGACACTCATAAAAATAAACAAGGCCTAGATTGCCCCTGATTTCTCGACTCCACCAGAGGAAAGCGGCTGAACACAAAGGCAATTTAAATGTGGCTTTTATGGTGTATTGAATACACTGTATTCCCATGCCCCCCTTTCACCACAAAAAAGGGTATATGGTTCAATCTTCCTTTTCTCGTCCTCCTCTTCAATCATATCAACATTCTTATTAGGCTGCCCTCACGCCTAATGTTTTAGAGGGTCTGCTCAGCAGCAGGCCCTCGCCCATAATTTTTCTGATGGTCAGTTTAGCAGCAGGCACGCGCCCCTAATGTTTTAGAGAGTCAGCTCAGCAGCAGGCCCTCACCCGTAATGTTTTAGATGGTGAGCTCAGCAGCAGGCCCTCGAGCCTAATGTTTTAGATGGTCAGCTCAGCAGTAGGTCCTCGCCCCTAATGTTTTAGATGGTCAGATCAGCAGCAGGCACTCGCCCCTAATGTTTTAGAGAGTCAGCTCAGCAGCAGACCATTACCCCTAATGTTTTAGATGGTCAGCTCAGCAGCAGGTACCTGCCCCTAATGTTTTAGAGAGTCAGCTAAGCAGCAGACCCTCACCCCTAATGTTTTAGGTGGTCAGCTCAGCAGCAGACACTCACCCCTAATTTTTTAGATGGTCAGATCAGCAGCAGGCATTCGCCCCTAATGTTTCAGATAGTCAGATCAGAAGCAGACCCTCACCTCTAATGTTTTAAATGGTCAGCTCAGCAGCAGGCTCTTGCCCCTCATGTTTTAGATGGTCAGCTCAGCAGCAGACTCTCATCTCTAATGTTTTAGATGATGAGATCAGCAGCAGGCACTTGCCCCTAATGTTTTAGATGGTCAGCTCAGCAGTAGGCCCTCGCCCCTAATGTTTTACATGGTCAGATCAGCAGCAGACTCTCATCTCTAATGTTTTAGATGGTGAGATCAGCAGCAGGCACTCACCCCTAATGTTTTAGAGAGTCAGCTCAGCAGCAGACCCTCACCCCTAATGTTTTAGATGGTGAGCTCAGCAGTAGGCCCTCGCCCCTAATGTTTTAGATGGTCAGATCAGCAGGAAGCACTCGCCCCTAATGTTTTAGAGAGTCAGCTCAGCAACAGACCCTCACCCCTAATGTTTTAGATGGTCAGCTCAGCAGCAGGTCAACGCCTCTAATGTTTTAGATGGTCAGATCAGCAGGAAGCACTCACCCCTAATGTTTTAGAGAGTCAGCTAAGCAGCAGACCCTCACCTCTAATGTTTTAGATAGTCAGATCAGTAGCAGGCCCTCGCCCCTAATGTTTTAGATGGTCAGATCAGCAGCAGACCCTCGCCCCTAATGTTTTAGGTTTTCAGCTCAGCAGCAGGCCCTCGCCCCTAATATTTTGGTAACACCCTCCCCTCTTCAGAGCAGGAGGTGTCTGGTTTAATGCTCGGGTTCTCCCATTGACTTCCATTTTGCTCAGTATTCTACTTGAGCACTTTTGTGCTCGATCAACACTATTTGGAATATGAAAAAGCATAACATATGTGTGTTAACACTGTCAATTGTGCGTTTACCAATAGCTATGTACAGTATGTTAGAGTCACTCAGACATAATTTACTATTGCTGTCATTGCATTAGAGAGCTTGGGGTGGGAAAAAGAAAAAAAATCATAAAAGATAAATGAAAATAGATAAAGAGTTAAGAGAGTGTTATAAACCAATTTTCAGGACAATTGCAGCAACTTTCAAAAATTCGGTGAACCTGAACTAAGCAGGGCAATGGTGGGGATATCAAATCCTTTGCTGTTGGAATGCAAGAATGCAGGTTGCTGTTCATACAGCCTGTATTTTCTTGATCACAGTACGTACAAGGTGTTGTAAAATTTCCTATAGCTACTTAAACAAGGCAAGGAAAAGGCTAGGACTTGAGTTTCCCAGCAGCTCCTGTGTTGCATTATTCAATCAGTTATTGAAACAGATTCTGATATAACAGAAGTTGTTGTCCAGCCCAAAAGCCAACAACCCCAAGGGCTATAACCAGTGACCAATTTAAAAAAAAAACCTGATCACAGGCCCACCTTTGCTGTGATACTGGACTAGAAGTGGCTTAATTCCGTCACAGCTACAGCCAATCAATGGCGTTTGCAGTCACATGTGGCTGGGAAATGGGCAGCAGTGTCTAAAAGCGGGATCGGAGAGAGATGAGTTCTTTTTTTTTTATTGACGACAGGTTTTGACCATTAGGGTTGTTAGCTGGACAACCCTTTTAAGGACTTGCTGGATATGGAACATTTTAATGTGCAAGTATATGTACATATGGATTTTTAGCTCACCAAGCTAATCCTATAATAAATAGCAAACTTTTCTGTAAAATGACAAGCTTGCTTGTTTTCTTGGCTATATACCATCTAGCTGAAGTATTTGATACCATCTCTTAAAATAACCACTGACCTGCCATGGCCAAGCATTGGGTGCAGAGTTTGTGCCTCCAACCACTCTAACGTTGTCTTCTGAATTTTCAATGTACTGCACAGAGCAGTGTCCTATGTGGAAGGAAGAAAAAGTACAAATAGTTGATTTTCCCAATAAATCATGAGATCCATTGTCATATAAAGGCAGACGATTGCAACCAGGCCTGATGTTTTATAATGTCCCTAATAATTACTGAGGATTGAAATTTCTGTTGATATTACGTTTCATTTGACATCAAGAGCAGTCGCAGTCTTTACCACCACACCAACCACATAATCGTGGATGACCCCAGATCAAACAGCACCACAACTTTCCATGGCACCTGCGTCCTAAGGGTGCACATGCATCACACGTATCATGCATGCGCACCTCTCCACCAC
The DNA here is from genome assembly GCA_033119425.1 of Bufotes viridis. Taxonomy (NCBI): domain Eukaryota; kingdom Metazoa; phylum Chordata; class Amphibia; order Anura; family Bufonidae; genus Bufotes; species Bufotes viridis. The sequence goes on along the minus strand of JAKVIS010000155.1, from coordinate 35,837 downwards.
TCCATTCAATCTCTGTGGGCTGATGGAGATAGTCAAGCATTGTATTTGGCTACCTCTGTCACTCCTATAGACTTTGAATGGAGAGAATGTGCTTAGGCATTTTTTGAACATTCTCGTTTTGAGAGCAGGTGCATACAAAAGAGACTGTGTACAAACTTTTGGACTCTGCAGCTAGTTTGTCCAGGAGATCTAAGGCTGTGGGAGAATGGACATACTTTAGAGGCAGATGGAGGATATGTTAAGAATTAAATCCCGCAGTGGGAATTTGTAGCACCCCATTGTGAGTACAGAGCTAAAATGGAGAACAGTGAGAATGCAGCAAGAGAAGTTTTGAACCCCTATCTGGATGCTTGAGAGAAAAGTGCAGTGTTGGAAAAAATAGCTCAGAGAGACAATTTGACCTGTTAATCACCTCTGCAGCCTGTTGAATTGTAAGAACTATGGAAAGTGCAAAACTGTGTAAGATCTGCCAGTCCATTGTATTCTGAGAAGTGTAACTGCTGTGCTTGAATTTTTTTTCAGTGGAAAACAGTTCTACTGCTAAACTGGCCTCATTATTACCTGCACCAGTACTTGCATTATCACATCCCCTGTCTTGCACTTCACGGTAACCTCGTTTTGCACCCTACAACACCCACTAATAATAAGGGCATCCTGAACCACCACCAAGCAAGAGACTTCCCACAGGACACCCTTGCGCCCAGAGGGAAGAAAGGGTGCACCCTCCTATCACTGTACAGCCCCAGGGAGCGCTAGACTGAGGACTTTTACTGTGAGTACTACTACACCTATCATTGCCACCACTGCTACTCTTGTCCCCCTCCTTTACCCTCCCTGGCTTGCTGTACCAACTCCTATATACAATCTTTTTGTAGAATCCTGATGTTTGCATTTGTACTACAATTCCTATCATCTGCTTAGTAGAGAGAGATATGCACTGTCCCACTATGTGTTATATGTGGGCACTTTAAACTTTTGCTAAATGTCATATTAATGTGTTGTGGTACCTGTAATTCCTATTAACAGGCTGTTAGGAAGTCATTACATCTATTCGCCCCTAAGTGGTGCTGGCATCACTTCTGTAAATAGTTGGAGTATGCTAATTAGAGGAGAGTGAAGAAGTGAATTCAGTGGAGAGAACAGAGAAGGTACTTGATAGAGGAGCAGAACAGGCCTAGTCCACAATGTAGCTGGCACTTTTTCACCTTGGCCCTGATCAAGCTAAGGGAGTATGGAGAACAGTATTACAGCAGCACAGCACAGACCAGTGAGTCTACATCTGGATATAGAGAAAGTCTAGTGGAGGTTAGAGCTAACAGCCAATGGACTTCTCAAGCACCAGTGACCAGGAGGAACCTAAAAGTACCTGGATACAGCCGGATGATTAATGCGCAAAATTAACCTTTACCACATGCCTCTATGGACATAGTAGACCATAATTCTTCAGTGAGCATCCTTTCCAAAGAATAGAGCAGAAGATTGATGCCTGCCATTAGGGAGCCCCACTACTGACCAGTAAGAGTTATTATATTCAGTACCTGAATGCTAGAGTGTGGACAAAGTATAGAACGATATAGGAAAAAGGAAAACTCCTTAAAGTATAACTGTCAAGCCTGTTATTAGGATCACAGCTAAACCAATATCTGAGTCATATCTTTATGCCATATAAATGAACTTTACTGACTACCTGGAGACAAGTGATTTAAGTAAAAGTTCAACTGTTTTACTACAATTGACTCTTCATCCTTTCTTCCAACTTCATATTGCACCTAACGGTGCTGGCATCACGAACAACCGGGGTCCCAGCCTCAAAAGCACCCTAAACACCTATACCATCAAGGGCATCTCAACTACCATCTGGCTGGTGATCCCTGTACTAGAGAGTGCCCAGGAGGATTTAGTGCTGTCTTCCCCATCACTGCATGCTGACCCAGGGAGCTACAAAAACCGTGAGTACAACTACAACCCCCATCAGCCCACCGTGCGCTCACAGATTGCCCCTGCTGTCCGGTTTGCTGCAGATAGATTTTATTGTAACTAGATGACCCTGGTCATTGAATCCTCTACCATCTGCCTCTACCATGCACCTGCCTTACTGCCTTGTATGCACCTACCTAACTTTAAGGGCAACCCAGCCACCACCAGGCAGGAGCCCCACAAAAGTGAAAGGTACACCCTCCCATCACTGCAGAGACCATGGAGCACCAGAATGATAACTGCCACCATGACTACAACTACTTCATCAGTGCCACTACCAGCACTCCTGTTCTCTATGCCACTCCCCTCCTGGTCCCCATTGCAATGTTCAACGGTCATATAATCTAGGCACAGCTCAGTCCCATTCAAGTGAATGTAAAGCTGAGCTGTTATACCAAGCACAGCCACTATCCAATGGACAACGCTGTGCTTGGTAAGCTGTGAGGAGGCTACAATGTTCACTGGAGCACTGTGGCCTCCTCAAACAACTGATCATTGGGTGTGCTGGGAGTCGGACTCCCACCAATCAAATACTGATGACCTATTAAGAAGTTAGGTCTTGAGGTATTTGGAGAAAGGGGCCAGCCTTGGGTGGTCACATCCTATTTGCTACTGTATTGTGAGAACCTGTGCAAGACACCGAAGAGCTGCATTGCTACGAAACAAATGGGACAGAGAATTAGCTCAAGGATAGGCAATAGGGGTATGGAGGGACATAAACCCAGCACCATAATGGGGAATTGATTTTAATCTTTGCTATGAGGACTTTTCTCATCTCCAGATGTGTCCACCCTTACCTCAGCTTGAATTTTTGGATTTCTCATCAAACAAATTCAACACATTATAGGGACATGCTCGCAAAACCCTTGACAGACTGAAACTCACAAAACAACCACTGGGTGGCTGCAAATAGACACATATATACGATAAACATCTTGTGACACAGTATCAGGAAATGTGTTGAGCCAAGAGGAAGGGCTCATGCGATCTGCAAATTACCTAGTGGCCGTGTGTTGTCCGCAGCTTTCGCGGCTGCATTGAAGAGAATGGGTCCACATCCGACTTTCAAAAAATGTGGGTCGGATGCAGACAAAAAACATGGCCGTGTGCATGAGCAGGAAAGGTAAGAAAGCATGCATCTGTACATACAAAATTTAGTTTCAACTTTTCCACCTCTAGTAAAAGTTGCCTATAATAGCAGATAAAGTAACTATTTTTTTACCCACACAAGAGTGGTGGCACAGTATTTATTGCACACTGTGTCATGTGAACTAACAATCTCACAGGTGCCTTCAGGTCCAGAGGCAATATGATAAATGTAATGTTCTCGTAACATGCTGAATGTTTTCTGACTTTCATATATTAGTAATTTAGCTTTTCGCTTCTAGAGTTGGCAACACCACATACTGTATCATATTACTGTTACTACTGATTTCTTCCTTTCCTTGGAAATAATATAGTACCCACAGTGTAGAAATCTACGCTACATATAATCATAGACAGACTTACCGCACAGGACCAAAGCAGCAAGCACAAGAAGCCTCAACATCCTCAGCAGGTTGAGAAGATCCACTAAGTACCTGTATTACAGGAGCTGCTCTTTTATACTCCTGGACATGGGTACTGGGAAGTATTTCAGATGTGACAGATGCTAAGGCGTTTGCTTTAAGTGTGTGGAAAAGAACGTGGGTAATTTTAGATGTAGCAAAAATAGAAGCAACAAATTATGGTAAAAGTTTATTTCATAAAAATATCCACCAAAGAGTATTAGCAAGTCTGTCTAATTATTAAGCTGGTGTAATTATTAAGCCATTCGCATACTTTTTGTGTCATTTTAAAGTTTGTGTAACGTAAAAATAACTTGCTAGTTTACCGTAAGCAGAGAACTTTTTTTATTAATGACCTATCCTCAGGATAGGTCATCAATATCAGATTGGCGGGGGTCCAACACCCGGCATCCCCGCCGATCAGCTGTATGGGAAGACGGTGCGCGCAGTGCACATTTGCCGTCTCCCTTCTCTCTTCCTGACCGCTGCAACTGTCCCATAGACATACAGTATCGATACAGGAAGAGAGAAAGGGAAACGGAGACTCATGTGAGCCATCTCCTCATACAGCTATCCTGAGGATAGGTCATCATCAATAGAAAAACCCCAGACAACCCCTTTAATAAGCTTTAGCAAAATGCAACTCTATTTGGAGCTGACTTGTAGGCTGGGGCTACAGCGACATATGTCGCAGAAAAGTCCCGCAACATTTTTTATAATGATAGTCAATAGTGTTGTATGGCAACATGCAACATGCTGCGACTGCGACATGACAGTCGCAAAAAAACCATTCAAGTTGGATTTGTGGGTAACTTTCGCATGTCGCCGGGCAACACCATTGACTATCATAATAAAAAATGTAAGGTGACATTGGTGCGATATGAATTTAGCGCGTCACATGTCGGAGTGTAGTTGTTCCCTTATTGTCGTGCGACACATGTCTCTGTGTAGCACTAGACTGAGGCCTCATTCACATTTCCATGTCCATTTGCAATCTGTGGAAAGTCTGTCCGATTTTGTCTGTTTTTTGACATACTTGTGTCACCTGTATTCCACGGACACAGTTCAGGGGAAAATTTATTCCCAGATTATCTCCTACCAGTGGTCCATGAAACACTGACAGAACACGGATATATGTTCTGTCACTGGATTTACAAACACTTTAAAATCAATGTCTACACGTACCGTCTGTAGAAAATTCAGCTAGCACACATCAGTAAAAAACAAAAATGTGAACAAGGCCTTAAAGGGGTTATCTAGGAATAATTATTCCCTTACGTTTTACCAGCAGCACAGATGGGGTTAACTGCCCTCTGTGGACTGGTAGGACCGACGGAAATTTTAATGAGCCCAAGAACCAATAAGAAATCTTCTACTCCCTCAAAGGGAGGAGATCACCCCCCAGCCCACTGTGTTTTTTTCTGTCCTTTGGACAGGTGGACTGGCGTGTGCTCCCCTCATCTTCAGGGGAGCAGAAGATAGGCATTCTTTTTTTGTGGCTGTCCGCGCTTATTTTTCTTGCGCGATTATTTTTACCGGAGGATGTCTTCTCCCTTTTTTTGTGTGCGCCTCTCCGTTGGAAGCGCCGCATTTATTTGCGGTGGCTCTGGCCGCGTCGGTTCGGCGGCCGTGGCGCCGCTTTGCCTGCATTGTTGTGCGGCGATACTTGCCGCGTTCGTTTGGCGGCCATGGCGCCACCATCTTCCGGAAGTGACGCGCACTCTGCGACGTCACCTCCAGGTCTGCCTTTGCCCGCATTGTTGCGCGGCGATTCTTGCGTTGGTGACAGCGGCTGTGGGCGCCGCCATCTTCCGGAAGTGACGCGCATTGCGCGATGTCACTTCCGGTTTTCTCCTTGCAGTGCAGCATGATTATTCATTTATGCTGACCAGTATTTTTCTGTTAGGGAGCACATTGGGGCATGTATTATGTGGCGTAGTCCATTTTATTATGGAACAATTGTTCTTTATTACTTAGGATTCGTGGTCGACTCTGTGGAGATGTCCCTCCAGTTGACTCCAGAAAGGAAAACCCGGTTTCAGGACCTGGCAAGGTTCCTTGCTGTACCACGTCGAGTCTCTATTCGGACTCTCATGAAGATGTTGGGGCTCATGTCAGCGGCTGCGGACGCAGTCCCTTGGGCTTTATGGCACCTTCGTCCTCTACAATCGGAGGTCCTAAACAAATGGAACGGCAGCCCCGTGGGGCTAGATTTCCTGTGCTCCCTATCCAACCAAACCCGGAATTCCCTCAGATGGTGGTTCCATCTGCCAGTGGGAAAGTCTATGACCCAACCAGATTGGCTCATATTGACGACAGACGCATTCCCTTGTAGGCTGGGGCGCCCATCTAGACGGATCCCCAGTTTGGGGATCCTGTTCTCCTTAGGAGCGGCATCTTTCCTCAAATCTCCGCGAGATTGGTGCTATCCGGCTAGCCCTCCTTCACTTCGCCCCTAAAATCCGGGGCAGGGCAGTGAAAGTCCAGTCAGACAACATGACTGCGGTGCTTTATATAAACAAGCAGGGAGGCACAAGATCTTTACCCCTTCTTTCAGAGATCGAGGTAATTCTGCGGTGGGCAGAGCTGAACCTATCCCATCTATCTGCCACTCACATCCGAGGCTCCGTCAACATCATTGCGGATCGCCTAAGTCGCGGCTTACCGACCATAGAGTGGTCACTGCATCCGGAGATCTTCAGGCAGTTAGTCCACAGATGGGGCATACCAGAGGTGGATCTCATGACAACCAGGTTCAACACCAAGGTTCAGAGGTTTTGCTTCCTTTACAGGGAGGACAACCCCCTGGCGATAGATGCTCTGACAATACCGTGGAGGTTTAGGCTGGCTTACATCTTCCCTCCGTTTTCCATGATACCTAGGGTATTGACAAAAATCCTTCAGGATCAGGCCTCGGTAATAGCCATCATACCGTTCTGGCCCAGAAGATCCTGGTTTACCCAGCTCATTCAGATGAGTCAGGGACAGTACTGGAGACTCCCCTGGAGCAGACCCTGGTGTCGTGGGACACTCACCTCTGCCCAGATCTGCAGAGATTCAACCTGACAGCCTGGAGGTTGATCAGTCCCTTGCCAACGTAGAAGGGCTTTCTGAGTCCTGAGAACTTTGTCGCATTCCAGAGCGGAGTCCACGAAGAAGGCTTACTCCAGAATCTCAAGAATCTTCACGTCATGGTGTTATTCCAATCAGGTGGCGTCTGCAGATCCGCCCCTGTCTGCGATATTACAATTTCTTCAAGATGGACTTGATAAAGGTCTCTCCCCAGCTACCTTGAAAGTTCAGATCTTTGCCATTTTGGCCTGCCTCAACAGACCGTACTCTCGGGACCTGCTCATCAAACGCTTCCTTATGGGGGCTGAAAGACTAAAGCCTACAATACTGAAGCCCATTCCTCAGTGGGATCTATCAGTAGTTCTGAGGGGGTTAGCATCTCCCCCCTTTGAACCATTGGAGGAGGCAGACTTTAAATTTCTAACTTTAAAGCTAGTCTTCCTTCTGGCAGTAGCCTCAGCCAAAAGGGTCTCCGAGTTGCAAGCTTTTTCTGCAAGGCACCCTTACATCATTTTTTTGCAGGACAAGGTTCTCCTGAAGTTCTTACCTTACTTCAGGCCGAAGGTGCCAACCTTCCAGAATATTAACCAGGTAATTTCCTTACCTGCTTTTTTCTGCCTCCTCCTCGTATACTCCAACCAGACATCCTCTGGATATCTCGAGATGCCTCCAGGTCTATGTGGATAGATCCAAGGAGTTCAGGATAGACGAGAACCTCTTCATCCTGTTTGCCAGTAAGTCTAAAGGCCGCAAAGCGTCTAAATCTACCATTAATCGTTGGATCAGGGAAGCCATTAGAGAGGGCTTTGTCTCCCAATCTCTAGATCCTCCGGAGTTTGTCAGGGCCCATTCTACTAGGGCCGTCTCAACCTCTGTCGCGGAGGGAAGACTCCTCCCCTTAGAGTTGATCTGTAAGGCGGCTTCCTGGAGCTCTGAATCTACCTTCATCTCCCACTATAGGATAGATGCTAGAGTGGCAGAGTTTTTGGCTTTTGGGCAGACGATTCTCAGTTCTGCCAGGCATGAGGACCCTCCCTAGGGGATTCTTCTTGCTATCTCCCCATCTGTGCTGCTGGTAGGACGTAAGGGAATCGTTAATTTCTAACGATAATTTGTTTTCCCTTAGTCCTAACCCGCCCTAGATACGTTATTCTTGTGATAGACACGGTGGGCTGGGGGGTGATCTCCTCTCTTTGAGGGAGTAGAAGATTTCTTATTGGTTCTTGGGCTCATTAAAATTTCCGCCGGTCCTACCAGTCCACAGGGAGCAGTTAACCCCATCTGTGCTGCTGTTAGGACTAAGGGAAAACAAATTATCGTTAGAAATTAACGATTTTTTTAAAAGTGTTCCCAGGCTGCCTCCATAAACAAAATATTCATACTTACCTGCTCCTTGCCTTTGGCATGTCTATGTCCCGGTCCGCACACAGTGTTTGCAGCCAATTTCAGAAAGCTCCTGAAGAGCCGGTGCAGAGGATAGGAGTGGTAGTGGTTCTGATGAGATGTTGTATCACAGTGTACTCCCTCAGGCTCTTTTTCACCGGGGATTGGTGCAGTGGAAATTTTGTTTGAAGAATGAGGCCAGAAGGAAATGTATAACTGTTACGTATAACTTGTGGCACCTGCAGCAGTATAAACTACAAAGTGTAGATTCTGGCACCAGTTGGGGAGGTATGGTGGAAGGTTGGATATAAGTGTCCACTGTAAAATTCAGACTTGAGTTTTATCTGCCTTTGTGGTGGTTTAGGTGATGGGTGTCTGAGATGTTGTCCCTCACCTTGCAGCAGTGTCTGTAAAGATATATTTTTTGCTGATCACTCTGCTGTCTTGCTCACTGAAGCTTTCTGGATCTGTTTATCTCTATAGTGTATAGATCTCACAAGAGAAAAAACTCTGGTTCACAGGAGTAGGATGTCTTGGTCCCTCCCATGACAGAGGTGAGAAGACCTGAGAGATTGGCGGCACGTGAGGGTATCTGACAGTCTCTTTGTTTTCGTATTGCAGTGTTCTTGTTTAGTAATGACCACACCTCTTGTCAGGTGCAGCTTGTGGGTCATTACTAAGGCTCTATTTAGTTCTGACTCACACGGCTTACCATGCGGTTGATATTTCCTGCTGGAGTTGGTTGAGCTGGTGTGTTGTTTCTTTGGATCTCCTGCTCCTCCATTCTAATTTAAGCTAAGTGCATTTTGTTTAGCATTTTATTGTTCGCTTGTGTGTGTTGTTATCTAGGCCTCAGGGAGACGCTGGTGTGGTAGGCGCAGCACAATGAAATGCCTTTTGCGCTGTGGCATTAGAAGAATTATGATATCCCTGACTTTTAGTCTAAGCAGACTGTATATTACTCTGTAATTCCTCTAGCGCCGTTCTATGGAAGCAGTAGGTTTAAAGAGCACACCAAATTCTTGAAATAACTTATTTAATAACTTCAACTTTTCTTCATATAACACTGCTGCTTCTGCAGTAAACAGTCCATGTACAAAACACGTGGTGAATAAAGTATCACAAAATGGCGGTTCAACAGTTCAATCTTGTCAGTTAACATGAAATGGTGGATGTATTTCTGTCTTTGACTCTATACAATTGCTCATTTGATTTGCAGTATACTGTTTGATAGCAATTTGGTATTTGATGTAAGCAATGATTTGGATTTGGATTTGCACTTTACATTTGCATTTGGTTCGATTTGATTTGCCGGAACTGTACATTTGCATATGGTTTGATTTGATTTGCTAGAACTGTACATTTACATATGGTTTGATTTGGTGGAACTGTAAGCAAACACAAAACCAGTTTCAGTATACATTCCTAATAACACTATTAACTATAGTAACATATATAGCTGTATTAAATACCTATTTGGCCTTTACTTCCATAAAACTGCTCTGGCTGGAACTATGTCTGTTCACCTCTCTGTCTCTGGTAAATAATGATTCCAGCTAGGAGGTTTCCACACGGGTTTAGTGTGTAACTGGCTGTGATTGGCCTAGACTCTTGGGCAGTGTGAGGCTGGCTGTGATTGGCTTACCTTTCTAGACATATAATGAATCTTAAAGGTACATTTTCTATTTCTGCTTCTGTTAACACAATATACATATAACTGTTATATGACATTCAGAAACATAAATCACATTAAATAACTCTGCTTTAGGCCTTAACATACAAACATATGAGCTGTATTGAGGTTATTTGGCAGATCTAGCTATATATATGTTAGTCATATTAGCAACCTAGAAAAGGCTGGCCAGCTACACTCCCACCAAAATTACCTATAATTCTATGTTCTAAGTAGTAGGACTTGAAAATGAATTTGGGGAATTTTCCATCAGGTTCTCAACTCTCAAGTGCCTTTTATCGCTCTCAAGTAGAAAAACTAATTTCTGAATAGGACGTTCCAACTTGAGTGGAGTAGTGAGATGTTTTCCTTCTTTGTCACGTTTTGAGTCTCCTATTTGTAACAACACTACTTACTAGTCCGTCTTCGTCCTTTTGAACTTCTAGGACTTTGGCCAATTTCCATTGACTTCTAGGTAAATCTTCTTCTTTTACTAACATGTCACCAACCTGGACATTTCTTCTGGGTGTTTGCCATTTACTTCTTAGCGTAATATTGGCTAAGTACTCTCTCCTCCATCTATTCCAAAACTGTTCTGATAGAGAATGAGTCTTATGACTGTTTCTTCAGCTTTCATTCTTTCTTCTACATTCAATGATTCCTTCTTTCTGGTTCCCTTTGCAAAACTTTGAATTCGAGCTACTACGTTTATGACTGTATTCCATTTTGAACATCTGGCTAGTCTTTCAAGTATGTCATCTTCACACTTTGCAGCAGTGCTCAATGTTTGAACAACCTTTTCCAAAGGAACTCTGGACCGGTGAACAAGTTTGAATTCTTCAATTCTGTTACATTCAGGGTTGTGCTTTGTGTCAATGTGATGCCAATGTTCTGGATTTGTTATTTCCCGAATTTTCTGAACTCTGTTGGCGACAAAGATATGGAATCTTCAAGCTTCATTGTTTATGTATCCTAGGACAACTTGTGAGTCTGTCCAAAAATATTCTTCATCTATTTTTAATTCCAATTCTTCTTTCAGAAACTTTCTTACTGATGCTGAAACAACAGCCGCTGTCAGTTCAAGTCTTGGTATTGTCTGAATACTGTAAGGTGCGACTCTGGCCTTTCCCATAACCAGGGAAAAGTGTATCTTTTCTTCTCCTATCACTCTGATGTAGGAGCACTGACCATAACCATGACTACAGGCATCTGAAAACTGAAGAAGTTCTATTTTCTTCTACTTTCCGAGATCATGAGATCTGGGTATCCAAACTTCTCTCAAATTTTGCAAGTCTCTTATCCAACCCTCCCACCTTGGCCTCAAATTTTTAGGTATTGGTTTATTCCACCCTAACCTCTGTCTGCATAATTCTTGCAATATTTATTTTTCTCTGAGGATTACTGGGGCGAAATATCCCAATGGATCTTATATTGAAGCCACTGCGGAAATAATGTTATGTCTAGCTGCAACTTTCTCTTCAATGGATACTTCAAAGAAGAACTTGTTGTTCTCTATATTTCATCCCAATCCGAGTACATTCTGAACTGGAAGATGATCATAGTTAAGATCCACATTCTTCATTGTTGATGCACGTTCAGAGTCACTGATGGATTCCAGTACCTCTATGTTGTTTGAGATGAATTTGTGAAGGCGCAGGTTTCCTCTTGCGCATAACTCTTGGCTTTCTTTCACTAATTTGATTGTAGATTCTGTGGACTCTAGACTTATAAGACCATCATCTACATAAAAAAAAAAATTCTGAAAATTTGCTGCTAATGGGCAATCCATTTAATTCTGCATGGCCAAGTAGTAAGTACTTCATACCATAATTGGCGCAACCTGGAGATGATGCTGCTCCAAACAAGTGTACTTTCATTCTGTATTCTGCTGGCTAAGATCTATATCTCCGTCCTCCCACCATAGGAACCTCAGGGAGTCTCTATATTCATTCTTCACATAAAACTGGTGGAACATCTTTTCAACGTCACACATGACTTCTACGGGATACTTTCTGAATCTACAGAGTACTCCAGGCAGAGTAAGAGAGCTTGTAAGATCTGGTCCTTTTAGTAGATGATCATTCAATGCAACACCATTGTACTTTGCTGAGTAATCAAATACTACTCTGATCTTGTCTGGTTTCTTTGAGTGGGAAACACCTTGATGTGGGATGTACCACACTTCTCCTTCTTTAGGTCGATTAACAACTTTCTCTGCATGTCCTTCTTCGAGGATGTCTTTTATGAATTTCAAATAATCATTCTTAAGTTTGGGATCTCTTTCCATCCTTTTCTTTGAGTATTTCTATCTCGCTAGGGCAAAATCTCTGTTATATGGCAGACAAGGTCCTTCTCTAAAAGGTAAGGGCATTTCAAGATGACCTTGTTGATTTTGCTGAATACTATCTTCTAGAGTGTGTATGTACTTTATATCTTCTTGGGATACACTCTCATTAGAACTTACATCTGCAAAGTCAGACTCTAGGATCTTGATTACTTTCGCTGGACTTATGGTTGGTAACTCTTGGACAGATATTCGATGACACAATCCTGTCATCTGTCTTGAGTTTGCAATCAGCTGTTTTCCTCCAACAACACCCCATCCTAGATCAGTTTGAACAGCGTAGGGTTCACCCTTTCCTCCTGTGATTACCTTTCATGGTACCAAAGTTTCGGGACAATCGTAACCTATCAACAGTCCAACACCAAACTCCTTCAGCGGGGACATTTTATGAGATATGACAGATAGTTGCTCCCATTTGTTGGCTGTTTCACAGGTAGGTATGCGATCTCGATCTAGAGGTATATTGTCTTTTGTATAGGCTAGAGGTAGAGGATTTAATATGCAGTTTGAATGAAGTCCTCTAACTCTCAGTCCTTTGACCCTTTGACTGTTTACTAATGTGTCTCTTTCAGTCATTGTGGTGAGTTTGAGTTTCACTGGTTCTGTAGCCACATGCAATTTTATTTGCAGATTTTTTGATCAATGAAGGTGACATTACTTTGGGCATCCAGTAGTGCATAGGCGTATACCTTCTTGTTCCTCCTTTTAGGATTTGAAATGCACACTGGTACAACCATTGATGTGCCATTGCTTTCTCCTTCCCTCACTCTGCAAGAGAATACTGACACTTTATTTTCTTTCTCAGCATCGTTAGGTATTGAGGATTTATCTTTCTTTGGATGTTCTTCATGTAGTGGTGTAGGATGGCATCCTTTGAAAAACGCTGCACGTGGCCATTTTCTTACACTCCTTAGCAACATGGCCTTTTCTTAGGCATCCAAAACACAGTTGGTTATCGAGTACAAACCTTTTCTTTTCATCTGGGGACTTCTCTTCCAATTGTTGGCACTTGTGTATGGAGTGGTTCTCTCCACAGAGCATACACTTAAAGGTAGTCTGAAGATTTGTCAGTTCTGTCTCTCTACTGATCCCAGTAGTGACTTTCAACCTGTTCTTGTAGGCGTCTAGACCTTTAGCTGCTGTGTTGGTTGCAAAGCTAGTTGCTCTTGCGCATCTTATATTTCTTGCAGGCCTTTCTTCTAAGGATTTTAAGACATAAGAGGATGTTACCGGATTACATGCTATCCGTGCTTCCTTATTGACGAACTCAGAGAACTCTTTAAAACTTGGGAAGTCCTTACTTAGATCTAACTGTTCAGTCACATAGCGATTCCATCTATAAGCCACTTCTTCAGGTAGCTTAGCTAGCATCCTAGGGTCTCTAGATAGTCATTCAGTACTTCTAGTCCTCGCACATGTGGGATGGCATTGCCGCATGCTTGCAGGAAGTCACCATACTCTTGAGTCTGAAGTGTTCTTTTGGACCTATTTTAGCCCAGTTATTCAATTTCTCTCTAAAAGCTCTTTGTAGTAAGAAAGGATGACCATAACTTGCATTTAATTTTTCCCAAGCTTGCCTGTAGGCTTCTTTATCTTTTCTATAGAAGTTACCTTCAAGAACTTTCTTTGCTTCTCCATCAATATATCTCTGAAGGTAGAATAACATGTCGACTGGACTGAAGCAATGATGCTCAATGATCATTTCGAAACTTGCTTTCCACTCTATGAACTTCAGTACATCTCCTGAAAATACAGTGGGTTCCAGAACAGGAAGTCTAGCAAGGACTGTTTTCTGTTGTCTTGCTGGGACAATAGTTGTAACATTTTCTTGACCGTTGCAGTGACATCTAGGGATAGAATCACCCGGTTCTATTTTCTCAATTTAGTTCTGAATTAGGTGGGTCTCTCTTTTTGTCTTTCTGAGCATGGATGGAAGGACAATGACTTATTTCTTCACTACATGCTGGAGATTTCCTTCCATTCTCCTGGGTGTATGGAGGAAAGTAGGAGTCTGCATCTTCACTTAGTACAGATTTGGACCTTTGATTACTGTTCATGTCCTCTTCATGTACTCTGAGTCTGGCTTCTATGATCTCAACTTCTTTCTCCCTTTCCAGACTTTTCATCTGTTGGCGCTGTGCTTCCAGGTCAGCTTCCTTTTTAGCCAACAGTTGGCGCTGTGCCTCTATGGCAGCTTCCATCTCAATGTCTGCTCTCTTGGCAACAAGTTGTTCAGGTAATTCCTTTCTTTTGGCTGAAGTATTTGAGGACTCTGATACTGTACATGGGTGGCACTTCTGCTAGCGAAAGAAGTCACACTTGAGATTGTGGTTACCCCTAAGGGCCTAAGGGTCCTTTCACACTTGCGTTCTGAGGATCCGGCAGGCACTTCCGTCCCACCGGGTCCGTCTGAACGCAAGTCGCCTGAAGCATTAGAAGACTGATCAGGATTCTGATCAGTCTTCGAAATGCTTTCAGGTTACTATGGCAGCCAGGATGCTATTAAAGTCCTGGTTGCCATAGTAGGAGCGGGGGAGCGGTATACTTACAGTCCGTGACGTCAGAGCGCCCCATGCCAATGGATCACGCGATCCATGCGATCACGTGATCCATGCGTGTAGGGCTCCCTGACGTCACTCTGGAGCGCCCCGGGAGCCGCACGGATGGTAAGTATACTGCTCCCCCGATCCCCACTACATTTTACCATGGCAACCAGGACTTTAGCGTCCTGGCTGCCATGGTAACAATTGAGAAAAAGCTAAATGTTGGATCCGGCGATGCGCCGAAACGACGTTTAGCTTAAGGCCGGATCCGGATTAATGCCTTTCAATGGGCATTAATTTCGGATCCGGCCTTGCGGCAAGTGTTCCGGATTTTTGGACGGAACAAAAAGCGCAGCATGCTGCGGTATTTGCTGCATCCAAAAAACGTTCCGGTTCTGAACTGAAGACATCCTGATGCATCCTGAACGGATTTCTCTCCATTCAGAATGCATGGGGATGATCCTGACCAGGATTTTTCCGGCATAGAGCGCCAAGGACGGAACTCTATGCCGGAAAACAAAAACGCCAGTGTGAAAGGACCCTAACATAGTCTGTCATAAAAAGCTCATTCATTCTACTTCTTGCTTTAACTTCATCATAATTAGCTGCAGATGAAAGTTCTCTCATGAGCTTTACTAAATCTTTAGTGACTGCAGTACGTGTCCATGTTCCTTACAATATCCTGGGAAGGTTTTGTAAGCGACCGCACGTTGACATATGCTGCCATAAGCTCTGATTCAGATTCTTCTTCCATTTCTACCATATCCCTCAAGTTCCCTTTTATACTTTCTTGCTTTAGCTTTCTACGCATGCCTATAATGTATACTGTATTTTCTAACAAATCAGACTACTTTTTAACACATGAAAATCTTCTCAAAGGTTGGGGGTCATCTTATATGCCGGTATACTGCGTGCTGAAACTTAAGAGGACCTTTCACTGGTCCAACTGTTGTTAGATAATGATATGTAAGTTTAGAGCGGCGCCCAGGGATCTCCCTGCACTTATTATTATCTCTAGGTGCCGCTCTATACGGTATATATCATCTAACAATTGTTGGACCACTGAAAGGTCCTCTTTACTTCCAAGCCGGGCTGGAGAAGCTGTCCTTCTCCAGCTTCAGGGACAGGGTCCCTCTAGCTGAGCCACTGTGCGCTGCATCCCAGCCAGTCGCTCTTGAAGCAGCTCCCTCTCCCTGCTCTCGGTGATTTTCTCATGCTCGGATTATCTGTTTAATGTTTATTTGGTGTGTGTTGGAAGAGGGGTACTCCCTCACTGTACAGCGATCTTCGAGCATAGGATCCAGCACACCCAGTGTTCAGCTGAACTCCGCGATGTGCCGAGCATGGTATGAAACAGCAGGCACCCGATTGCTATGGCGCCAGTTCCTTCCACAGTGGTCGCCATCTTTAAAGACCCAACATGTGGCATACATTTACGGTGGATGTCAGAAAGGGATTAATGGTCACATGACCAAATGTGTCTAGGACAGAGGTTTCTTTCTGCACGGACACTGGAGCTCGTGCAGGTACCTACTTTGGGAGAGAGGGCTTGTGTATGCCTGCAAGCGGCCGGGTACACGCTGTAGGACGACCTGCTCCGTTGCTGTAGCTTTTTGTGAGGGAGAGGAACTCATTCCTGTGAGGGGAGGGGGCGTGGGGCGTATTCTGGGGCCATGAGGGTGAAGATCTGTGAGAGGGGCTTTATGGGGTGTAAATCTGTGAGGGAGGGCTGGGATCGACAGAATGTGACTGTGTTGTTAGTA
Organism: Bufotes viridis; assembly: GCA_033119425.1. Taxonomy (NCBI): domain Eukaryota; kingdom Metazoa; phylum Chordata; class Amphibia; order Anura; family Bufonidae; genus Bufotes; species Bufotes viridis. Next base: position 19,536 of record JAKVIS010000155.1, on the reverse strand, counting down.
TATTACAAGATTTGGGGCCCCACTTTTGATTCTGCTCAGGGCCACTTTTGTCTAAAACCGGCCCTTTCCGGCAGAGACTACTGCAGCCTACTACTGCTACTTCTGCCAGATAGTTGGTGCTGCTACTACCCACATTCTGGCTCTGGGTCTTTCGCTTAGAGCCCTTCTGTAGCCCTGTCATTTTTAAGCCTCTCAGATAATGTTCTGCACTGCCTAGTGTATTGGTGTAGTAATCACGTATATATGCTGCTTTGAAAATAATCAACAACCACAATAAAAAAAAAAAAAAGGTTTGATTGCAAACGTGTCAACGCAGAAATAAAGGGAAACGGATTAAGACCTAAATTTGTTGTCATATAAAGATACTTTTGTGTGCCTGTGTATTGGTGTACTGATCACCTATATGTTGATTTAATTAAATTGAACAAGTCCCAAAAAAATAAAATTCCAACCGTGTGGAGAAATAAATTAACATAAACGTATGATTAAGGACCAGACCTGCAGCTCAATTTCACGTTAACACTCACAGATAGATTGCTGCCCTACCTTGTGTTTTGCTGTAGTAATGACATATATATATATATATATTTATGGTCAGGGCTAAGGAGGCGAGCTGGGTACGCCGAGACCCTAGCCCTGAACCTAGTGGCTGGATTGTGCTGGGAGCCACGAGCGCGGAGTACACCAAAGAAAGGGGGCATACCCAGTGGAGAGCTAAAAGAAAGGGGCGGGTGGGAGGGCGCGCGAAGAACGGGCGTCTGGCTGTGGGGAATGACGGGGCATATAAAGCCAGACGCCCCTCCCACAAATACAAGCTGTAAACAGCCTTAGCTATTTATGGTCAGGGCTAAGGAGGCAAGCTGGGTACGCCGAGACCCTAGCCCTGAACCTAGTGGCTGGATTGTGCCGGGAGCCACGAGCGCAGAGTACACCAAAGAAAGGGGGCAAAGAACATCAGTTAGGGAGAACTCTATTTACAAATCACAAAGCCAAGTTACAGAAAGCTCCAGAAATCCGCCTGTGGATTCGGTATATATCTGGTGAAGCACGAAGATCGCCAACGGCCCATGGAACGTATCACATGCGCCGGTACCTGATGCCGTGAAGCTGCTGAGGCTGCCCCTATGCGAAATGAATGACCTGAAATACGTTTCGGATCATGACCCAGACCTCGGACGAGGGCACGTATGTAGAAGATGAAGATGGTAGTAGTTAGGGCTGTCCGGTGTGGCGGCCTGTATATAAGAGGACAATTGATGTAGGACCCTAACTGGACACCAAACATTTGACGTAGGATAGAACTTGATCTCTGTAGGTGGACCGGCTGGTTGGTTTTAGTGGAGGGTAGTGAAAGGGAGTAATGACCCCGGCCCCAGGACAGCTGTTGTTTAAGAGGATAGCGCTGATGACTCGGACCGGCGGTGATTTCCCCAGGTCTGAGGAAGCCATAAAACTGAGGTACAAAGTAGCTTTAATATGAGGCTAGTGGAGGGGCCAAAAGGACAACCGTCCAAAGCTGAGGAAAGCTCCCTGACTAACTCACTTGAAACTGGCTGTCTAAGACTCCTGGACCCCCCGTCTTCTTTCTGAATACCCCGAAGAGTCGCTTCGATAGCTCGGACAGAAAAATGGACCCGCGCTGCGGATCTTTATTTTTTTTTTTTACTTTTTCTTTTTTTTATGGGCTGAACATACTACATCCCTGTAAATGCTGAAGGCTAGAACAAATTCAGAGACGGAAGTTTCCTGTTTAGGCGAATTCCCCGTCAGCTGAAACGACCTACCCCAAGAGCCCTTAAGCGGAAAAAACGTACCTGGAGCTTACGGAGTTACGCTAAAGGACAAGTGGGCCGCGCAATGCCTGTACCATCTAAGAAAGCTTAACAAAATCGGAGAGTAAGTGACCGGAGCCGGAAAGCAATATCTGATAGTGAGGAGTGCGAGAATCCGCGGAGATGAAGAAACCCCAACGTGGGACTAATTGTGCTAAAACGACCTGTACGAAGAAAAGAAAGAACAGAAGCTACGGAACGAAGGTAGTAGAAAACACAACCTGGAGGAACAAGGAAACCTGAACTGACCCGGGATCCAGGAGACACGGAAGACCTGGTAGGACCAGGAGACACAGACAGTCTGGGCGGACCAGAGGACACAGACAACCTGGGAGATCCAGTAGACACTAAGAGCCTGGGTGATCCAGGAAACATGGATAACCTGGGCGATCCAGGAGACACGGAGAACCTGGCCGATCCAGGAGACACTGAGAACCCGGCAATCCAGGGAGACACAGACAACCTGGGCGATCCAGGAAGACACAGACAGCCTGGGCGATCCAGGAGACACTGAGAACCCGGGCGATCCAGGGAGACACAGACAACCTGGGCGATCCAGGGAGACACAGACCACCTGGGTGATCCAGGGAGACACAGACAACCCGGGCGATCCAGGGAGACACAGACAACCTGGGCGATCCAGGGAGACACAGACAACCTGGGCGATCCAGGGAGACACGGACAACCTGGGCGATCCAGGGCGACACGGACAACCTGGGCGATCCAGGGCGACACGGACAACCTGGGCGATCCAGGGAGACACGGACAACCTGGGCAATCCAGGGCGACACAGACAACCTGGGCGATCCAGGGAGGCTCGGACAACCTGGGCGATCCAGGAGACACGGACAACCTGGGCGATCCAGGAGACATGGAAGAACAAGAATATGCGGAAGCCCGGACCGGAGGAAATCTGGACCCAGAAGGCCTGGGGAACCAGGGGTCACAGACAGGAAGGTGGAAGAGACACACAAGACCTGGGTGGGCCGGAAGAACAACCTGGTGGGTACGGAGTGTGGCAGCCTGGCGGATGCAGGCGACCTGACGGAAACACGGAAGTGGAGGCCCCCGTGTTTACTGCCAGAGAAGTGAAAAGGGACAGGTGGGAGACAGAAAGGGCAGCGGTGAACCCTAGTTAAGCCAGAAAGTAACGACAAGTGCCACGGATGAACGGAGCGGAATGATCAGGATTGAAAGACAGATAAAAATAGCCAGTAAGACAATTATGTGAATGAAACAGGAGATTTCTTGGGACGCCTGAAGACCAATAAAACATAGACATGAATGGTTGGTACCCCCTTAGCTGAACTGATACATAGTGCCCTGCCAAAACTCATAAATGAATCACTAGCTATCAGATCCAGAAAAGCCAGCAGGTGGCAGCAGACTGAGACGTGACCTAAAGGGGAGGCTGGGAGATGCCTGAGGACGTGAGTAACGCAAGAGTGTGAGTTTTTTTTTTTTAAACAATCTATCTATGGACTGCCAGTATGCAAATAGGAGCGCATGTCATGACTGTGGTGCGGGGAAGCGGCAGCGCAGCAGCCGGAGCGCACTATTACCTGGGGCCTGGAGGACGCGATGCCGGAGCAGGAGGCGCGCACGTGGAGGGAAGACCGCGGCGGGCGGCAAGTGAGCGCGGGTAAGCGCACGCAGGACGGGGTCTGGTGGTGCACGAAGGAGGGGCGGCAGCGAAACTGGCGGAGAACGAACGGGAGAGCCGCTGAGGTAAAGCGCGCATGCGCCGTAGTAGCCGGAAGCAGGAGGAACGCGATGAGCCGGCGAGACAGGTAGAGCGCGCGAAGAACGGGCGTCTGGCTGTGGGGAATGACGGGGCATATAAAGCCAGACGCCCCTCCCACAAATACAGGCTGTAAACAGCCTTAGCTATATGTATGCTGGTTTAATTAACCACTTCCAGCCCGTGCCATTTACCCCCTTCCTGACCAGGCCTAATTTTGCAAATCTGACATGTGTCACTTTATGTAGTAATAACTTTGGAACGCTTTTACTCATCCAAGCCATTAAGAGATTGTTTTCTCGTGAGAAATTGCACTTCAATGGTAAATTTGAGTCAATATATTTTATCTTTATTTATGAAAAAATCCAAAAGCTAATGAAAATTTGAAAAAATTCACTTTTATAAATTTGAATCTCTCTGCTTTTAAGACAGATAGTGATGCATCAGAAAATATTCATTAATTAACATTCCCCATATATCTGCTTTATGTGGGCATCATTTTGGTAATGTAATTTTATTTTTTTAGGACGTTAGAAGGCTTAGAATTTTAGAAGCAATTCTTAAAATTTTTTACTAAATTTCCAAAACCCACTTTTTAACGACCAGTTCAGTTTTGAAGTCACTTTGTGGGGCTTTCATAATAGAAACCCCCCATAAATGACCACATTGCAAAAACTACAACCTTCAAGGTATTCAAAACTTATTTTACAAACTTTGTTAACCCTTTAGGTGTTCCACAAGAATTAAAGGAAAATGGAGATGACATTTCAAAATTTAACTTTTTTGGCAGATTTTACATATGAATCCATTTTTTTCTTTAACTCATCGAGGGTTAACAGCCAAACAAATCTTAATATTTATTACCCTGATTCTGCGGTTTACATAAACACCCCATATGTGGTCACAAACTGATGTAAGGGCACATGAATGAGAAAAAAGGGGGGGGCACTCTAAAACTTAACATTTATTGTACGGTATAAAATAAAATAAAAAACCCCACAAAAAAGCTACTAGCAGGCAACTGGGTTACAGGTCGAGTGGAACCGTCTTAGTAGATAGACGGATCTCGCCTGTAAAAATGTCGACTAGAGGCCCATAAGGGCCAAAAAGACCAAGTGGGATGGAATAGGGGTCGAGCGGTATCCCGTAGTGAGGTATCAAATTGACACGGTCTCCTGTGGTGAAAGGAGGGACTGGCCCTAGATACCCCTACTTGGCCTATAACACCCTATACCTAGAACAGCGTCCTAACCCCGCAAGGAGCGGCGCTGTTACTGGAACCTTGACCTGTTAAATGCACCCTAGACAGCCCTCAACGGCAGGGGGTCAGGGGAAAGATACAGGAACAAGGTATATAAGAAAATGTGTAATCTCAACATGCTTATTACAGTATTACGTCCAATTTGTGGTCCCTACGCGTTTCATCATACGTAACTGGACAGGCCTCAGACTCATCAGGGACGGGGCCCAAAGCATGGAAACCCAAGGTTCCTCCAATGGAACCTAAACAAAACACATAACCAAAACGTCCGAATTCAGCAGGGACATAAATAGAGTACGGATCGCAACATATGGGGTAAAGTCAATAACTTACTTTGAGCAGAAATCAGCGGCGTATGGCCGGATAAGACAGGCTGGTTCTCGCCCGTCAGGGATTGTTCTCCCCAGGTTGCGCCGGTAGTCGGACATGCTGAGTGTGTGTCTGCCTCTTTTGAACCCTGCAGACGCTGGCGCACATCGCGGCCCGGATGACGTCACTCGACGTGATGACGTCATCTCGTAGCCGCGCGCCTGCGCACCGCACTGAGTTGCTATCATATGGGGCCGGGCGCTGTATGTGCCGGTAACCAAGCAACGAGGGCATGCGCACTTGTGTGCCACTCGATAGTATTGGCTCACCAGCACCAACAGTTCAATGATAGCATACTAAAATTGAGAGACCAACAGTGGGTCAGTAATATGCAGGGAGACGGGTGGGTGGTATAACCCCACCTAATAGTTCTCCCAGAACGGGGGCTTGTGGCGATAAGCCCATCACAGACGAGCAGGTAGGCAAGCACAGGACAAGCCTAAAATACAGTGACAGATGCAGATAACAAATGAATGCAGAGAGCGAAGGTGCCCACGAGTGACAATCACCCTAGACCACCCAGTTATGGATGCTTATATACAGGATAGCAAGACAACAAAGATATAGGAGAGGAATATAAGAGAAGAATACAAGTATTCAAGTACTGGAGGGGACATGTTGGCAACTGTCAGTCACACAAAGCAACTGAAATGTAGTTGCTCGTTAAGTCCTTTGGGAGTGCAGGTATCTAATTTGAAGATCCACCAGCACTCCCTCTGGAGGATCCGTTTCTCCCAGTCACCTCCCCGTCTGGGTCTTTCAACTTTTTCTATACCCATGAAGCTGACCGCAGATACGCGGCCCCCATGGTTCGTGTGGGACGTGTCTGGCCACCGGAGTGTCCTTGTTGTTCCGTATGTCGCAGAGGTGTTCCCCCATGCGTTTACGGAATTCTCTGCGGGTCTTTCCACATACCTGATGCCACACTGGCATGTCAATAGATAGATCAGACCAACCGTGCGACAGTTAATGAAGTCGCGTATGTAGTGTATAAACCCATTGGGGGTTTCCCTCAGGGATTTGCCTTGGGATATAGAACTACAGAAGCTGCAGTTGCCGCATCGGAAGCAACCTTTGGCGGGTTTGTCAGCCACGTCGTAATGGGTGGAGACGCAAAATGACTGTGGACTAAGTGATCACGGATGTTGGTACCCTCCTAAAGGTGATTGGTGGGACAGGACTGAGAGTGTCCTTGAGGTCTGGGTCCATAAGCAGGATTTCCCAGTGTTTTGAATCACTGCACGGACCTCTCTAGCTGCAGTGTCAAAAGTTCCAATGACCCGTGTGATCTTCTCAGTGGGTTTCAGTGGCTTATTGGCCGGGTGTAGGAGAGCCAAGCGGGTAGTATTCTTAGCACGTTGATAGGCCCTACGTAGGGTCCTATCCGGGTAGCCCTCTCCTGAAATCTCCTGCGTAAGATGTCAGCCTGCTTCTTAAACTCCCCATCGTTCGAGCAGTTACGTCTGAGGCGTAGGTATTGGCCTACAGGTATGCCACACTTCAGGGGGTTGGTGGCAGCTCTCACTATTAAAAATTAGTGTTGTGGTTTCAGTAGGTGTATACTAAGAGTTACAATCTCTCATACCAATTATTGTCAGAAAGGTAATCTTCTGTCTTGCAGACTAATGTGGAATTCAGATTATTTTGTGTCCAGAATTTACCAAATAGATAAATTGTCTTGGGTTCATGATGACCATCATTCAATGTGGTCAAGTTATCAATCTGTGACTCAACTTATCATCTCATAAAGAGATACATTCTCCTCCTGTATATGTTAAGATGGATTCTTTTAGTTGTTTATCAGTTCTATGACATTTAAACTCAGTGTGTTGAATTGTGTGAAGAAAGAACTACAATTTGAACTAAGCAGAGATTCACAGGCAGTTACATTCTGTCTGCTGTTCTTGCCCTCCATGCAGAAGTGTGCAGGACCTCAGCTCTCTGTGGTGACAGAAATCATCAATGATGTTAGAATGATCAGTTACATTGTATTCTCCAGCAGGAGGAGATGATCTTTCAGTGTCGTATATGAGAAGAACCACAGCGGAGGAATTTAGATGATCCATTTTGGGCATATGGTGTTTGCTTCACGATTCAAGCTAACAATTCGCCCTCTGAATTGTTACCGTCTCTTTGTGGGCCAGGTAATAAATTGGCGTGCAGTTCTTGAGAACAGCTCAGAAAATCTCATGTCGTTGTGCGACACGCCTCCCAGATCTCATGGTTGGTCTATTGTGATGTTGGGGTGTTTAGTTCTGCTCGATGATCACTCAGGATGATGATATCTTTGTAGACCGATATCTGTGCTTTCCGACTCTACCTTTTAACTAAGATGGTTTCTAATGTGATTGTTCTCAGTTTTGTGCTCACTTCAATTCTCCCATGTTCTCTGCTGTTCTGGTGGAGCGTCAATGATCAGATCCTGGATCGTTTGTACAGACAATCATTACCAAATGCTCATTATGTGGGCCTTCACTTTTATTACTAGTTAGTGTAGGGCTGGCTATCATATCTATAGGTAATGTTTTGTCAGCTAAAGAAAATTAGACATCCCCCAGATGTCATAGGGATTTAGATTTATTCCTCAGTTTCTTTAACTCTTGATGTCTTCTTTCTTGCATAGTTTAAGTGCAGAAAGATAGAGATCTTTATTTTGGACATATTAGAATTTAGCATTGTGGGTTTGAAGAAATTACGTCTCAGATGAGTTTCTCTAGTATAGTTGTGATGAAGACAATCTTAATCTATGTCTGCTAGACTCATGATTATCCCTGATTCCAAATTCATATGAAATTGGTTCAATTCTAAAAATACCAGGAAAGTGAAGGCCTGATTACTGTGTTCTTCAGGCCTCTCTTCATTTCAGAACTTACCACTCTGAACTTCCTCAGACTGAAACCATACTCCTTTCTTATATATCACATTATCTCTGCATAGTGAAATTATCTGTTTTATATGGATTGATCAGAAAAGTGCTTTATTCTTTGAAATCTCTAATCTGGGTATGTTGCAGTGCTATCAACAGATGATACTGTGCACTCACTCTTACAACTAAAAGCTGGCATACTATAAATACAGCTTCAACAAGACAATCATAATGTTTCTTGTGTGGTGTTTGCATCAGTGATATGTTCTTCTCTCCAGCAATTCCACCAGCTTAGGCGGGCTATTTTATTCACTTCCCCTCTCCATTCTTTTGGTGAGTTGGGCTTCTGCTTTATGATTAATTGAGATTATCGTAACCCAGTGGACAATGCCACTTAACAATGTAACATTCCAGGTTCAAATCTGAGATACATGTTCTTCATGTTGTTCAACTCAGTGATGCCAATGAATATGGGCTCATACTCTTTTTCTGTTCAGACTTATTAGAAGAAAATGTGACCTTCTTCAGTGATCTCAGTTTTCTATCTCAGGCTGGTGAGAAATGATATATATTAGCTCAACATTAAGTAAACTATTATAACAGACTATCTAAAAGATTATTGTATACAGTATTAAATGAAAAAAGGATCAGTTTTCTTATTTGTAAATTTTCAAATAAAACCCCACAAAAATATGAGCAACCTAGACATTGCATGAGGTGATGGTTAAATCTTAGTGATAAATGGATCATGTAAAATCTAAACTAGAAAATTATAAGTAAAAGAACCAATGGAGTGAATAGGAATTAGTGTGCATCGTGTGGGTGTGGTGTGCCAGTCTCTCTGGTGAAAGGAGAGGACTGGCCTCAATTACCCCCTGGCATCTATCACCCCTCATACTAGACAGATTCTGTACCCCGGGTGACATGTTGCTGGACAAATGCCTATTTAAATGCCCAGATATTATCTTTTTGCGAAGTTGAAATGGGAGCAGATATAAATGTGTAATCAGCTTATTCATGGTGATGCGTAAATTATTTACGATTCCCTCACCAGCATTTACTATGTGCTTCTGGACAGACCTCAGACTCAATAGAGAGGCGAATTTAGTATCAAACCAGTTCTCATTCAGACTAAACAAATGCAACAAAGCAGTCAGTTCAGCAGGGACTGTTAGTGGATAACATAGTTAAGTGTAGCTTGCTGGGCCAAATGTGTGTGTGTGGCAGGATCAGGTGGCTGGTTCTACATGAAGTCAGATTGTTCTCCCCAGTTGTTGGGTGGATATGCTGATGCATAGTGTCTCCCCTCAACTTACCAGTTACCAGGCATGTTTTATAACGCTGGATGGCATCACTCAGTGGCTGTCTGTGGCTTGCTGCTCAATCTTTGGAGATTCAGCATCATTTGATCATGATCACAGAATTATTTAGTCACCCATGGCATGTTTGTGACCAGCTGTGAGATTATTCAGATCAGTGACACAGAAATCTGATTCTATCACAAGAACAAATCTGAAACCCCAAACTGGTTTATACATATAGCAACTAACAATGCTGGACTGATCTGATCTATATTGACATACTGAGTGCTCAGTGGAAGAGATGCTGAAATTTAAGTGCTTCTTGCAGAGGGCCCTCTCAGTATATGAATAACAGACACTGCATCAGTAAAGTAGGTGTCCCTGCAGATGTGAGTTTGTATCTGTGATCTTACCTGATGAAAAAAAATTCAAAGGCTGTGGGCTGAGAGTGACTCTGAGCAGGATCTCCAGAAGGGAGGTGCTAGTGGATCTTCAAATTCAATACCTGCATCTAGACTGTGCTGAGCACTCTGAACTGGATACTTTGTCAAACAGTTCAGCCTTCTCAGTGTGAATACTTATGTTCTATCACCTGTTCATCTCTCATATCTTTGTTTATACTCATCCCATTATAGTAAAATCATGTAGTTAGGTGAGTCGTCACTCATTGACTTTTATCTCCAGTATTAATTTGTTATCATATCAACATTATGTTGAGCTTATCTTCTTTTACATATATACTAGTGTAACAGTACAGACCACTGCCATTTGCCACATTCTGGAGGCTCTATTCAGGTGGTTCTTTATGCCCATGTAAGTCTCTGTCATTATTTATCAATAATTATCTCATTTTTAATGTGCTATCATTCTGAACATTAATACAGACATGTTGAAGTTATTTCTGTATTTACATTTAATCTTTTTCTCAAATTCCTTGTTCCCAGCTTTGTGCTCCAAACCTATCTTATTAGCAATCAGATGTAGGTCTTTGAGTATGACTCAAAGTTGACGTCATCAACAGAGTGGCAGTGTCAAAACCCATGTGAATGTCATAATCTACCAGTTCAAAGGCTATTACATAGCATCAAATAGCTTTGTACAGAAAATAATCTAATGGAAGCAATTAGTATATGTCTTGTCAGCTATCTGTTCTATAGTGAATAACAGTTTACTTATATTAGACTAAGTATCTTATGTACTAGTTGGTGTTTTGGATATGTGTTTTATTTGAGGTTCACATTGGAGAATGCCAGGGACTCATCTTTGGGCACCGTGCAGTGGTGATCAGGTACTAACCAGTTATGCTGTTCAGTGAGCTGCAGGATACTGATTGGGCATCATTACAATCATTTATGTTAAGTTCACATTTCTTCTACCTGCTGTTCTGCTACTGGGCTTTGCAGTGAGGCTACAGGTGCATTAGCAGATCAGTTGGCTGTGTTAGCTCTTGCAGATTCCCAGATATTCTGGTGTAGATCTTACCCAGGCTGATAGAATTCAATTTCAGTCTCTTCTGCCTAGACAGTGTCATTGTATATCTGGGACCAGTAAAACTCATTCTTACATCCCTTGATCTTTTTGTTTATATAATTTCATTAACATTTGGTGAGGATCATCTTATCTATAGGCGGTTCCCTCAAACATCTCTTAGTTCTTACTATTATTTTGTGGGTTTTCTATACATTTATGTCGTCATTCAGTTAAATTATTCTTTTCTGTTCAGGTTATGATTACCACTAGTGCAGGGTAAAGTTCAGTTGACTGTTCTTTCATTGTAGCTTGGATTATAAGCAGTTTCCTCTTTACAGGTATGGCAGAAGCAGTTACTGATGTTTCTGTTCTGAACAGTCTCATCTGAAAAATGTGACCTAATGGTGCATTTCAGCTGATAACTCAGTGCAAAATGTTCACCTCATGGTGGGTTAGTCTAGTTAGCCATTACAACAGACATTATTCATAGGGCTGTATCCTGTGCTCAGCAGAAGGCAGAAAGAAGCTCAGACTATAAGTGGGAGAAGGCGACAAATAGTTCATCGGTTCCATAGCTTCTGTTGGAAGAAAGTAGATATCATTTCATTGATAACAATGAACTCAGTAAGACACTAAAATTTATCAGATCAGGTTGTGTAGACACATTTACTAAATTGACAAGGTATATTATCTGAAGGTAACATGTAGTTCTTGAGTTACAGTTCAGGAGTAATAGCATGTCTTTGTTTAACAGTGGTGCAAAGCCAGACATCTTTCAACTTGGTGATGTTTGGATTGAAAAAATGACAGCCAGTGCCAGGTGAGAGAATTCTGACGAAGAGTGATAAGATTCTTCCAGTACAACTAGACCCCACCATCCCCAGAGTTTTAAACCAGGCCTTCTTTAGATGGGCAGGAGTACGTCATCTTTATTGATGACAAGTTACAGTGGTCTAATCTTTATCACTAAATCAATGATGAGCCTTCTGACCAGGTTTCCCTTCACTGACTATAAGTGATATGTTCAGACAGATCAAAGATCTTTATCTGTTTTGCTATAAACTAGGTGGCATAAACCTTTCAGTGGTCAGCATTAAATTAAATTCAGGCATTCAATTAATTGGACATCAGAGATGTTAGGCTCTCTTATAATCTCTGATAAACATTCCCTTAGATGTTGAGAAGGCTGCTTTCACTAACAAAACCAAGCTTACCTCCCACAGATGAGAGGTGGCTTGCTGACGTGTTCTCAAGTACTCTGGCTGTCAGACTGGATACTATAATTCCCCATGGCGATGCAGTTGGAGGCGAAGAAGAATGTCAAGCCTCAGGAGGAACCAGTCTGTTCTGTAAGAACCTATCCCGGCAGGTAAATTCTGTGTTAATAGTTTCTCTATACAGGGTATGTGGCACTCGTCTTTGGTGATGATGGACATGAGATGCAGAAGCAACCCATCATATCAGACAATTGTGATCTTGGGAGGGCAAAGAGGCTGAATATTGATGGCGAAGGTTTAGTTTCTGTTTACATCCAGGTTATTACCTTCTTGCCTCTAAGTTCTGGAATTTAATGGAGACCCTATTCATCTCTCAGTGTTGCTGTGCAAAGCTGTGTTATCATGTGGGATCTCATCTTAGTCACTGGTTGGGAGGCCTTATAATATATATTGTGTGATCTTCTCTTGTGGTGTTTATGGATTGATTCAGTTCTTGGCATCTGTGGTGTTGAGGGCCTCGCTCTCTTATCTCACGTGAGGTGAAATCGGCTGCTCTGGGCTCAAGGGAACCTTTGATAGTGGTATAGTTGTTCTGGGCTCGGTTGACTCTCTGGGAGGACTTCTCTTAAACAGACTCCTGTAACTCAGGGCACTCCATGGGACTATCACTTTCATCTGTGTTCTTCTAACTCTGACTGACAGGAGAAATGATTCTTGGTGAGGATACGGAAGACATCACTGTCTTGCTCTGGTTATACAGTAACAGTCTTCATTGGTTGGGTAGATCTCTGAAAACTAATCCAGCAGTTATAAGTTCTCTTGCTGAACAATCTTCACGTTCAATCTGGCGTTCTGAAGAGATTCATGGACATTGTTTGATGGGAAGGTTATGGCGGCCATCAAATGATCTTAGGAAACCATTAATTCTCCACCGGGCAGAGGCCTTTGCTTTATGATGGCATACTGTGCAGATACCAGTGCCTCATCTCAGGCCTTAGCATCAAACATTGAGGTTAGCTGGCTGATCATGGGTTTAGAGGAGAAAACTCAGGATGGGATACCTCTGTTTAGGCTCTCAGTGTAATTACAGTTGTCTCATGACTGTGTTGCTGAAATTCACTAGGAGAAAATCTGCAGATAATTAGTTTTGGCTTGCTACATTAGAGTCCTTGAATGAACTGGCTCTTTAAATCTGCTTATGATTGGACCTCAGACCATCAGTCTCTCCCTAATCCCACCTTTAGAGAATTTAGCATCATTAATTCTTCAGTCTGAGTGTTTTATTCTCACTATTATTGTTGCTGTGCTAAAGTTAGCTTTAGTTGTGCTTTGACTTCTAGTTCTCTCTAAAGCAAATCTGTTGATAGTTGCCACCCTCTTTGAACTCATCAGCTGTTGTTAGTCCTCTATAATTGTGTTCTTTATCAGGTATATGGAAGAATGCTAGAAATTAATAACATGGATTTGCCTCTCAGTATAGTTTCAGACCTCAGGGCTTTAGCTTTGGGTGTCACCTGAATATAGGCCAGTATCTAAGTCAACTAACAATTCTTTTGAAAAGTTGAAGAATTCTGAGCTGGGAGGTGTGACAGGAAAAGCAGATATCAAATTCAGTGATCTTCAAATTAGTCTGCCTCATACAAAGACACTGGTAACTATTTCAGTTAACTTTGTGTGATGTTTTTGAGGTATGGCACTATTCCTCAGTGCAGATCACTTTGTGTATTGCTCTGCCAGCTTCTCTCTATACTTACAGTATTCTTTATCTCTATGTATAGCGTCTTAACAGTTGATTAGGTGATTGTCCATATTAACATCAGCTCTCCAGGTGTTTGTTTTCTCATCACCTGCTTATCTTTGGCTTGTCTCTGCCACTGCCGATCTGGTGGGCCAACTTTATTACAATCCCATTGGAGGCTGTGATTTGGTTTACCACCACCAATTCTATACTATTACTGTTGATTCTCTCAGTTTCTGTGTACTCTCATTGTTTGTTGGTGATGACTAAACCTCTATTTTGCATTTATTACTTATGCCTAGTTCACTTAGTTACGACCTTTGTGCGCCATTATACGTGTAACTCGTGCGGCATTCTTGTGCAGCTCTAAAATAGCGTCATCGTGGTGCGCGTCATCAGACATAAATCATCATGTATCTCTGCAGTTAAAGCAGTACCCACTCAGCATTATCATTCTGTTTTTAATAGAAAATATCCTGTGAGAACAATGTCTTATCTCAAATATATCTATTTGTGTTTATATCAAAAATGGTTGTTGTTGTTTACCATGTTCGATCATGCTCTCTCATTTTATCATCCACTATGGTGGTAGTTTTGGTTATGTGTTTGCATTTGGTTCATTGGAAGAAGTTGCCTTAGGTTTTCAGCACTTTGAATTTATTACTGATAGTCTGAAGGTACCTAATTATGCAGTAGCAGTTACAGTGGACATGACCTGTAACATGTTGGGATCTTTGCATTATACCTTGGCATTCTCTCTTTCCTATTAGTTAAGGCTGTCTAAGGTGCATTAACAAGTCAGTTATTAATCATGCCCGTCTTATGAGGTAGATAATCTAGTACTAGTTATTACAGGCTGAAGCTGGAACTATCTGAGACAAATCCTCACTCTTTGAGAATTGCTTGTTTGACCATCTCAGATACTATTATATCCTTGGTCTTTATTTCTATAGGCTCATTTTACCAGCAGTCATCATCTCTATCAGCTGATTACTAAAATCTAACCCCAGTTACCTATAATAACTTTTGCAGTTTTATTGCTGCCTTTGTAAATATTGTTTTATTTATATATATTCTGATTCTTTTTTCTGGGTATACTAGTCATGAATAGTTCAGTTGAATAATAACCTCATTTATATTGTAAGGCCTGTTTGGGTTTGGTGCATTATATGCAAGAGGTACCAAACATTTGTTTGCTTTTGATACTTTACCCAGTGTGGTAATAAAATATTATTTTGTATATTTTCTTTGTTTCTGATGTTCACTACAGATTGGTCATGATCTTTTAGTAGTTATTAGTGTGATGTGCTATCATTTTATTATTTCATTTTAACTGACCTTGATTTAGTAAATCTTATACATTATGTCCATGTCAAAGTCATAGTTTTATTTTGACAATTATCTCTTAGTGAGTCTAATTTTACAGGATAGTGATAGTGATTATTGTTTAGACCTCTTTTATTGCACTTATTATTACAATTTTGATGGTAATAATAACTTTTGTTCTTACAGTTATTATTGATATTTTAAACTGTTCACCGGTGTGCATTACAATATGTCTTTTTCATTATTTCTTCTTATTATTGTAGTTTATTATATGTTAATATCTCCATATTGACATAGAAACTATAGTTTTTCATTTGATATTTTCTTATCAACAGGAAGTTCTAATTTTGGGATGAGGTGACAGTTTATTCATTCATTTAACAAAATCTTATACTGATCATTAATTCTTCACTTTTGAGTGTAGACAATAATGTTTTTCAGTGTTAATTTTTCATAGTGTTTATCAGGCTGAAGGATGATCTGTGATATTTTACAGTTCCTAACCTCTACGATATAATGTTAATCAGTTGTTCAAATGGGTGAGGGACTCTTTCAGAAGGGTTAAGATTGCTCTATGTGTACTTTACTATATAGACTTGTTACATGTTACTGTATATTACCTTTAGCAGAAATATTAACCTTCCTCATCATGTCATTTTGAATATATTACTACCACCTTCATTGTGAGACCCAACTAGTCAGATATTAACTATAACCATATTTCTTCTTTCATTCTTATATTATCTGTATTATTGCCATTATTCTCATTGTTTGTTACCATGCATGATTATGTTTACTCCATTACATGTTTTTCTCATATGTTCAATAAAGGTTTATTGGGACTTTACTAGTGCTTATTCTTATTGACAACTTAAATTTATCTTTATAGATTATATAATTGGCTTGGTTAACAATCAGACCCATTTGTGTGTCAAACCAGGCATCCACTTCTAAAGTTCCTCCACTTGCAGTTCATGCTTTGTGTATGATCAGGCTGTTCAGATGCTCCTTCTTTGGATCTTTGATTACAATGGATAGTGAAGCAAATCGCTGGGGATGAGATTCAGCTCATGAGGCTTCTTCCCAGAGATGGGCTAGAAAACTGACTATAAATCAGAAACCAGTTCTTAGCAGCTGCTAAAGTATTAATAGTTGTGCACAGTACGGTGATGCAGGAGGCTGCCTGACAGGTGTGCCACCACTTTAAACAACTTTCTTGTCAGACTTGCTCACATTACTGTGTTAAGTACACCTATTCAGCTATATTGCTCAAAACTGGTGATTCAATAAAATGCTAGTTTAATATTCTGTTCAGATCAGTGGGCCAGTAGCTTCTCACGTGCTGGAGAAGCTGCCAGTGACTCTTCACTAGTTCCCATCAAAGTGTGAAGGTTACATAATTAGTCATCTGTTGCATCTTGCTGTGGTGTGATAATGATCTGTCTTAGGTGTTCAGGCACTAGTCTTCGAAGATAAACCACCTTTCAGCAGTTGGATTCAGCCAGGAAACTAGCCATTGTTAGTATATGTGACCTGGCCGAATATAACAGTTTTCAGTTGAGATTTGAAATGAGTGAATATTGTTTAAAAACCACAAAACTAGCTAATTAATAACTCAAAGGTACTTCTCTTTCTTGAGCGAAGAAAAGTCAGACCGATCATTTAAAGCTAAACTTTTTATAGGACTGAAAATTAGGATCAGCGTGTTGCCTTATTTCAGCCCATTTTAGGATAAAAATTCAATACACTTCATGAAGGCTGATTAGTTCTTAACAATTAGGTGTCTTCGGATTTTGGCCGAAATACCACATACTCAAATGTATGCAGATCAATCATTGAAACAGAGGAAAGTAGTGTTCTGTTGATATAAGTTAGTATTCAAAGGTATTGAACACTCTGATGTGTTTCAATATTAGACCTTTGTGGTTTAAATGCTGAAAGATATTTACTATTATTAGAAGGCCATTGTTTGTCTTCATTTCCAGGATAAAGGAATTCATAAATTAAATGAAAACTTTCTTGCAGAAATAAAATGTTACTAGCTGGCTTCCTATGAACCGTGTTTGGGGACTCTGCCCGCTCACAGCTTTGGGAGTATGGTTAGCGCTTCAACATTCGTGATTGCTCCAGGTGCTCATGAACCAAAACCTTGGGCTCCGAGAGCTGCTGAACATTAGTCATATCATTGTGGTGAGGGCTGCAGAGAGTTTTAAGGAGTACTGCCAGATATCTTCTCATTGAAATTGCAACTCTTCGGAAGTGACACGTGAGAGGGTTGAATCTTTCACTATTCAATCAGTTTCGGTTTACCAGTAGTTCACTGGACTTGGCGACAGTGAGATCCCAGATTATGTGCCATATATCTTGACTCTCAAACCCATTGGCATCAGGCTGCACTGAAAGTTATTTTATAAATGAGAATCTTTAGGACACTGTTCATATGGTGATATTTAAATCAGATGAAAACTGAAAATTTGGTTCATTCTTCATTTTACTCAGTTGGTGCATGCCACGTGAGGCTGCAGGACAAAGGCTAGGCTATTGCTGTTCATGTAGATCATTAGAGAGACTTTTTGTTAAAATCTTCAATTTTGAAATGGCTTCAAACTGTAAGTGAAAACTAACACAGAAGGATATTGCTCTTTACAGATCTGATAGTTACAGGCCATTTGAAAACAACTGAATAGCATTTTAAGCCTCTTTCACTGGCGTTTTCTGGGTTCAAGCTCACTGGATTAGACCAGGAAGACTAACAGAAGAACTCTTTTATTTCAATGAGATAGAGTGGTTTATATCATTCGTGATTGATAGTTTTACTTGTTTGGAAATGGGATTAACGATGTGGAAGTTTAAAGAAAAATACTCTTATTTAATATCAGTGAAAACATTGTAGAAATAATGGTATATATCATCAACTATGATGATTGTGTGAAAAAACTGAATATATAATATCTTTAGTTTTATCTTTCAGTTACGATCATAGTGTAAAGTTCTTGAATACGTTGATTAAGTCAAATTATTTAGGTGCTATCGTTCTTATCCACATTTTTGTATAGGCACTCCATAGTGTGAGACTCTTTGTATTATCAGTTACATACATGGAAAGAATCTTAGTCTCCAATTGATGGTGTCTTGTTGTGTTTGTTAGCTATCTCGTTCATTTCCATTATTAGGTAATATATCTGGATCATATTAGTGTTCATATTATATACATTCGCATCTTGAACAGAATTGTTCGCTATTTTGATTCCCAATCAGAAATCTTGGGGAAGGTATCAGGACCAGGATGCTCTGAATTGCTATTTAGGTTCTGAGTTCTGCAAAGGTAAACTGTCTCTCTTCTTTTTGGGGCTGAGAGATCTGGGACCATTCAGTTAAGCTCAGTTCTGGATAATCAGGTCTAAATATTCTCATTACATTAGGGATATGTCTAGGTCTCTTTAATGTAGATCAGTTCTCACATTGTAGATAATATAGGCTTTAAATTTTATCATTCAAACTTACAGTTTGTTTGACAGATAGCTTATAAAAAATTAGCAGATATGGACACTCAAAGGATACTGATATATGATAGAGGCCTGAATCTACCCTTTTAAAATCATGATCGTTCAGCGCAGATACAGATATTTGGATTATAATATATGAATAGCAATTTGCTAGTGATGGTTGGAGGCAATAAGTATGCTGATTCAGCAGACTACATTTTGAGAAGACTATCAGATGGTTATACTGCTGACATTTCTAAATCCCAGTGATGCTAGAAAGATACTATATAGAAGATCAAAATGGACCAAACCACAGGATATGCAAGGCTTTAACCATACTGCCAACATTGGTATCTTATAATAACAGCTTACTATATAATTTTCTGGTTAAAGTCTCTTTGCTCTACTTTATCTCTCAGAAACTGCAGTATATGGAGTACTACTGTATTTATAACACAACCATGATATCATACAAAAACTATGTGTGAACACCATACGTGATTATGTCTCTATAACAGAAAAACTAACAAAGCTATTGAAAGTGGAAACAAGGACATGTTCTTTGAAAAAAAATGAGGTGAGAAGTCTAACTGTTTTCATGTACTAATATCAAAGAGTTAATTTTGAAGTGTCTCCTCATCTCAATATTGCTCAGGATTGACCAGACAGAAGATTATGAACTCACCTGAAGAACGTGAGGGCCAGAGGCTTTGATGGGACTTGTGTCTTACAGTTCCTTCAAGTCAGCAATCCCAAGGGGACCTTCGTTGCATGATTTAAAGTGAAAAGATATGAGGAAAGGTAAACTATACCTAACCTTTTTTTCTTTTTACATCTTTATAGTTCTTACAGATAACCAGAAACACATTGGATGGACAGATGTCTTTTATTACCAAACTCATATATTTTCTGTAAAAGTGGCTTTCTGTC